>CM053586.1:360415185-360446767 GCA_028646515.1 Pseudochirops corinnae
TTTAGTGGGAAGTATCTTGGTGTGCATTGGAAGTTCTAGGATTGGTCCAGAGTCCTATTCCATGGGTATTTTGGGGTGGCTATGTGAGAGCTGCGATATATTGCTGCTGCTATGCCGCCATCTTGGCTCTGCCCCCTCTTGGGGAGCTTTTTCAAGAGGTAATCAGTGAATTCTTTCAATTTCTATTTTGCCCTCTGGTTCTAGAATATCAGGGCAATTTTGCTAGATAATTTCTTGAAATATGGTGTTTAGGTTCTTTTTTTTTTTTTTTTTTTTTTTTTAATCGTGGCTTTCAGGTAGCCCAATAACTTTTAATGTATCTCTCCTGGATCTATTTTTGAGGTCAGTGGTTTTTCCAATGAGATATTTCACATTGGCTTCTATTTTTTCCTTTGTTTGGATCTCTTTAATAGTATCTTGATTTCTAATAAAGTCATTAGCTTCCATTTGCTCCAATCTAATTCTGAAGGAATTATATCCTTCAATGAGCATTTGAAATCCCTTTTACATCTGGGCTATTTGGGTTTTTAAGGTGTTCTTCTCTGATTGGCTTTTCAGGTCTCTTCGGCCTTTTGAATTAGTCTATTTTTTAAGGTGTTATTTTCTTCTGTATTTTTTGGGTCTCCTTTAGCAGGCTGTTGACTTGCTTTTCATGATTTCCTTATATCTTTCTCATTTCTCTTCCCAATTTTTCCTCCACTTCTCTTATTTGATTTTCTAAATCCCTCTTGAACTCCCCCATATGTAATGCCAACCACAAGCAACTTCCAGATTCTGATTACAAGCATAGAAACCTCCATTTATTCAGTGACAGATTAAGGCAAAACATTCACAGAAAATCAAAATGTAGCATTCACCATGTGTAACTAATAATTCAGTAAATCCTCAATTCAATCACAAAGTACTAATGTCCTAGTACTCCACCCCTGGGCAATACATTCCTTTAGTCAATCACAAAGTCTTCTCTCTATTCTGTTGGAGATTAGTTTTCAATCATAAACAAAGTACTTCCATTTGGTCAGTGACAAAGTACAAAAGTCAAAAGTTTTCCACTCCTGGATCACAACTGAATTACCATACAATCCATCACCACCAAACACCCTCTCAAGAGGCAATAGAAGGTCATTCATCCCTAGGTCACAACTAGGTTACCATATCATCACAGCATCCAATACTCAAGGAGAGATCTTTTCTTCATCTTGACCTGAGGAAAGTTCTCACTTCCTTTGACTGGGAAGGCACAGCTAAACAAAGACACAATAACAAACATACACATTGCCAGCATCCTCATCAATTCTCTCTCTGCCTGTGAAATCAACCTAGAACCAACAACAAGGTGTCAGGAGTCAACATATATTGACAGTATATCCCCATGACCCCAGAAAACATCATCAAGACCCTCCTCCAGGATTTCTGTAAACAGACAACAAGAAAATCCTCTTTCAGGTCTTCTGAACCAACAGCAAGGTCCCAGGACTTTTGCAACAACAGCAATGTCCTCCATCAGCAGATGTATCTGACAAAGTTATAACGAAACAGACAGAGCAAATTCTGGCACCATAGTCACGCTTTTTCCCAGTTCAGTCCTGAGTTCTCATTTCTTTCTCTCCAGCAGTAGCAGCATCCTTTAGATGCTGGCTCCCAAAAGTTCTTCTGACCTCTCTCTGCTTGGACCTTCTTTCTGCTTGGGCCTCTCTCTAAATCTATGGCCCAAGCTCCTCCCACTTCAGCCACCTTTCTTCACATCAAGAAGTCCATCCCACAAGTGGGATATGCAAGCTCTGGATTTTAACACTTAACCTGAAAATCAAGCCAATACAAGGGGATCTTTAAATTCCATTACCATTATACCATGGCCTGTAACCAGTTAATGCTTTTGATGCAGGAGTTTTGACTTTGTTGACTTCTTCTGATTGCATGTTTTGATCTTTTTTTTGTGCCCAAAACAAGGATTCTATGGTCTGATTGTGCTTCCTCTGCTTGCTCATCATGCCAGCCAATTATATGACTTTTGAGCTCTTTGCCATGGTAGAACTCAGCTTCCAGAATGGGTAGAGCTATGGTCCCCCAAATGGCTGGGGTTTTTGCAAATGTTGTCAGAGCTATGAGGAGGGTGTCCTCTCTACAGACGCCCCAAGCTCTGGCACACTGGCCCCATTCCCCAGGTCCACCATCCAAGACTGCATTCCAGATCCTAGCAGGTCCAAACAAGAGTGAGTGCCCTCTGAATGATCACTTGGTCACCCATGAGTGGCCTCTGAATGATCACTTGGTCACCCTATGATCTGTAGCCAAGAAGCTCTGGAGGCAGCCATGCAGCAGCAGCTGTGGCTGCAGCATCTCAGCCACCCCTCACCCTGGGGGCAGGGGCTGGACCATGCTCTTCTGTCACGCAGTTCCAACAGAATTCCCCACTGACCTTTTACTTTCTCTTTGGCATTTATGGGTTGAGAAGTCTGGAAACTGCCACTGCTGCTGGCGATTCCTTCTCCTGAAGTCTGCTCTGGCCAGTCTGGGCTGCTGTTTGGGGCCACCCTGGGTATCATACCACATGGCTCACAGACTGGTATGATAGACACTTTCTATCAGCCTGCCAGGGTTCCTTCAGCAGAAGATTTGTTTCTCTCTGTCACCTTGTGGGTTCTGTAGTTCTAAAATTTGTTTAGAGTCATATTTTACAGGTATTGGAGGTCGTTAGAGTGGATGTTCACACCAAGATTCTGCTTCTACTCTGCCATCTTGGATCTGTTCCTTTATGAGATACATTTTAAAGCCTATACTGCAACAAAGAATACCCTTAACTCTTGCATGATGCCATGAAGATTAGAAAACAACAACCTGATTTTTATGAACCAAGACAGTCAGAAAAATTCACAGAAAAAACACTACCCCTAACATCATGAATCCAAACTTTTTAATCAATAGACATGAATAGACAAATCTGTCCATCTATTTAACCTGATTTTCTAAATCAAAATAATTCTAATATACTGTAATAATATGAAGATTTCAGATATCTGTTCTAGGTTTGCAGCATCATTGATTGAGGACTAGAAGAAACCTTGGAGGTCAGCTCCTTTCTTTTCATATGTGGCCCAGTGAGAAGAACACCAGTTCTGGGGTAAAAGGAATTGTGTTCAAATCCCACTTCTGGTATTTATCACCTGACTAATTTTGAACAAGGAACTCAATGTCTGTGGGTCTCAGATTCCTCATCTGTAAAGTGAGGGGGGTTGAGCAAGATGGTATTTAACATTCCTCCCACATTTAGATCTGTGAGCATCTAGACTAACACCCTTATTTGGAAGATTAGAAAACAAAGGACCACAGAACTTGTGGTTTGCCGCAAGTGAATAGAAGAGCTGGCCAGGAAACTAAGTTCTTTGAATCACAAATTTAATTTAGCAGACATTATGCACTACTGATCTACCAATCATACAACTCCAAAATCTCTTAATACATGAAAAGAACAGTGTGATTAAAAAAAAAAAAACAATGCTAGGACACATGGTGGCTTTAACAAGGAGTTCCCCATCTCACCAATAATGGCTAATTTAGAAGATGAGTCATAAATTGTACCATGCAGAAAATTTATGGCCTGAAGAAGTTGGTGGGTCCTGCAGTGAGAGTGAGGGATGAAGATTGTCAGAGGGACAGTCAAGTTTGTAGTGGGAACTGTGGAATAGGAAATGACCTAGTGAAAGGCTTCCTTCATGTTGGGTAGCCCTTTAGGGAAGGAGATGGATAGATGATAGATAGATAGATAGATAGATAGATAGATAGATAGATAGATAGATAGATAGAAAGACAGATAGATAGACACAGACAGATAGATAGATAGATGTATATGGATATAGATAGATATAAATAAATATTCATATATGTGTGTTTATAACATAAATGGTAAAGATTGATTTTGGGGCAACTGTTATGACTTTAGAGGGACTTTAGAGATTCTGTATCTTTTCTATCATTAACCTTGTAGGTGATTTGGATTATGTTGAAGTTTGTATAGACAGCACACACAAAGATGCAGCCTGGTTTCTCATAGAACTGTCCACAAGTAATATAGCAATTATGCAATTTCTCTAATCAATGCAGACAGCCAAACCAAATTGCTCAGGCATAAATAAGTTCAAAGGTTAATTGAGCCAAAATATCCAGAAAATTGTTCAGACCACACGTTATTTTGCCTAATATCAACCCAGACATACTGATGATATACATAGCCCATGGCATCCAAGCCATCACTGCGCTGCAGAATCAGTGGACAAAGTTACTGGCTGGCCTCCTCATCCCATTCTGGGATCCAGTAGGTGATTAAGTGATACTTTTAGATTTGCTTTGGTATGTTGTCTCTTTGTTTGGACATGGTCTTGGTCCTTTGGAAAGTTATTACAATTAATAAGACATGGTATTTGTTTCGTTGTTTGTACTAATTTATTATTACATTTCCTTCATGAGATTAAAGAAAGAAAGCTTGGTTTTATGCTAATGATTAAAGCAAGTGTTTGAGAAATGTGAAAATAAGAGTGCTTTTCTTGTTTCTTCGTCATAGTAATATTTAAGAAACATATCTCCATTAATGTCAGAGAGAAGCTCTTGGCATTGTAAAAAGAGTGGGAATTTCCAGGGAGAATACTGAGGGACTACAGGATATTGTTCCCTAAAGTTTCCCTGTGTAGACATCATGAAAAAAGCTCCTTTTAGGTACTTGTACCCAGGGCAATATAAAAGAAGCAGAGACTAGGGACAATCGTGGATATTCAGTGGAGAATCAATCATAATTTATTGGCATGTAGCATGTGGATATGAAGAGAGATATCAGGAGGAACCAAGCACAGTCCTGTGGGTCCAACCATGTAGCGAGATCCCAAAGCTGGGACCTTTAGACCTACTATTCACGCATGGCATTTTGTGTGATCTACCATTGACATACCAATGGTCTACACATCCATGTCCCTGAGATGTGGCATGTGTCTTCATCTTTGTTCAAACTTTTGCCCCCAAGGCCATATCTGTGCAATTAAAGCAATAAGTCATGTTTATCAGAAATGATCAAAGTCAGTGGAGACTTCCTCCCTGAGAGTCCTGACTCGGAACCCCTATCCTGCCCTGCCTCATGGGTGTAACTGCACAATTCATCCTGGAATTCTGACATCAAGAGGAAAAAATCAACCACAATCACAACAACAACAACAACAAAGGCTAAGGAATAAACCTATTGCTTCATTGACTTATGGAACTAGTGGGTGAAGAAACTCTTCCTACCAATGAAAACCAATGAGTATATAGAAGCACTTACTATATACCAGACTATCACCAAGCACTGGGAATGAAGATTCCAGCAGAAAGAAATCAGCCTCTACTCTCAAGAAGCTTATATGATGGTAGGGAAAGACAACAGAGTTGAAGAAGGTTTGGGGAGGAATACAAAGGGGTCAAGTGGAAAAAGGCATGCTGGAGTATGCCCCACATACCTCCAGGAGAGGAATACCACATGGCTAGCCTGAACAGCCTCTTTGAATGGAGAATCTGGGAGGAGCCATGCATTCAAAGGGTGAGGTTTCAGGGCCACAGGGACACCACCTGCTCTGAAGCTTGAAGTTGTAGAAAATCCCCTAGGAAACAGCTAAGTTAAGTGATCTGCCCAGGCTCACACAAACACTAAATGTCAGAGGTGGAAGCAGAACCTGAGTCTACCTGACCTCAGTTACCATGACTTCCTCTAAAAGCTCAATCATTTTTTTTGCTGGCTTCTAAATACAATTGTCTTCCCTTTTCCAAGTTTGGGTATCATCTCTTCTATGAAACCTTTCTTGAATCTTTTGGGTAAAAATGATTTTTCCTTCCTTCCATTTCTGATAGCACAGAGCCCAGATCTCTCTTGAGTGCTCTTCTTTGAAGTCTTTTTTGTCCCATAGTTACTGCTTTTATATCATTAGAATGTATGTATCATGATGTTTACGTTAGTCTCCAAAGTATCCTTGGATCCACAGGGACTAGACAATTCCTTACACAGTCATTGCCCAAATAATTATTCATCAAATCAAATATTTTAACCTGTTTATGAAGTGTTGGTTTTAAGAAATGCATATAATTAAATGCTTTTTCCCAGTATCATCATTCAGTATTGTGAGAAAGTATGTGAGACAAGTGCCTGAAGAAGAAATAGGAGCTTAGTTTCCATTCATTAAGCTGAAAAAATAAAAGTCCTGTGAATTTGTCTGCATGAGTACTGAAAAAATGAAATTACTATAATTCTGACATGGCCTGGTAAGACAAAACCATATGTTATGTACATCAATATATTAAGTACACAGAAATGCATCTCACTTATCTAAGCAGATTTCTGAAACGTATTTTTAGAGGATGAATAGAGCAGTGATCAAAATGAAAAAGAGGAATTCCAGGAATATTCATATTCTAGAACATCTTTAGTATTTAGTGTGAGTAAGCAATGAACAACCCCATTGCCATGTGCCCTTTAAATCTGAAAGGCCACCTGCCAGCTCATTCCCATTTTCCCCTCGATGGGTTATCAGACGAATATTAATGAGCACAGTTAGGAGAGTTTTAGAAAGAGCTATGTTTACTATTCCATTGTGGATCAGGTCAAAATGGCAGCACTAGACTTTGATACTGCCATTCCACTCCAAAGAGGGCAGCATGTTTCTTGTCTGCCATTGTTCCCCAGATTATTATTTCACACATGCTGGGCAGTACAAGCATGATGGCAGGTCGGTTAGTCTGGTCCAATAGCAGTCATTCCAAATTACTGGGGCTTTTGAAACAAAACATGTGTTTTCAATGCCACCGCAATACCCAACTGGCCCCAAGTAATTGCTGACAAGTTCTACTACATAAGGGGAGGTTGTTCATATTTATCCCTCCAAAGTACCAGAACAGATGTATGGAAAGCTGGACAATCAAATACGCGTGACATATGCTAGGAATTTGTCACATTGTAAATCCATGAATTAGCTGGTTTGGACTAATTTGCAGATAAGACTATTCCTATTCCTTTGGGCCTATCAAATCATATGATTGTCATTTAACTAAAATGGGATGAAACATTGTACTTACTTTAAAAGATAGAAGAATCAATTCCAGGTAGCACAAAGCTCTCCCAATGGGGAAAGCTAGCTTATTTTTCAAAGGCTTATTTAAATCTAAACCTTCTTTCATTAAATAGAAAATGTTAAATAAGTGTATTTGTCAATGGGATTTGTTGACCCCATGTACTTTTGTCACTTTTTTGATTTTTGGCTTGTTTCCAAATAGAGATGAAATAGCTGGATTTTCCTGGAGACTCTCTGAGATTCTATTATTCTTTATGAACTTCTTCCAATTAAACATTGACCTTATAAACAGCTTGCTGTACAGCTGCTTTTCCCATGGAGCAACTTGCTCTGGCGTGACATGACTAGACATGATTACTTAAGACCAGCTACTCATTAAATCAGTTATTCAAATACTTGATCTAATGCATCTGCCCCCAGGAGCACCACTTTACTATGCTTAGGTTTTGTTGTGGTTATCCATAAAATCCAGGAACAGAAATATTGTGCAGCTACAAGGAAATCATTGACAAGCTAGTCCTATCACAAACCATGTGAAACTTTGAATCCTGGTATTCAGGAGAATGTTGGGCCCACCAGTGGTATTCTTCCCTTTCTAAGTTTATGTTCAAAGAAATTTCTGCCCCAAATGATCTGTCACTCTCTTTGTAAGTCAACACCAGGTGATACTAAATCCCCATTCAATAAATGGTGATATTACCAGATAGTAAGGAGGAAAAGAAATAAGCATTTTGATTTATTCCTGCTGGGATCATGAACCAAGTCAAAAAGTCTTCTTTAGGCCCCAGCTTGCAATGCTATGTCTCAAGAAATCCATATGGAGGAAACAAGTCTATGCAGTATCAATTAGGAAGCCTTCTCTTTACTTCATGTTCATAAGTTTACTCAGAAATTGAGTTGGAAGACAAATAAGCATTTAATCAAAGCCCTCTAATGTATGATTGGCTTTGCTCTTTATTGAAGGTCATATCCTAAAATTTAGTGAAAGGATACATATTTTTTCACCTGCTCAGGCACTTATTTCTGTATTGAGTTCATACAGTAAGAGCAGCTTCAGGATCTTGGAGAGAAAATAAGTATGAAATCCTGGACACTTTCAGGTTGCCCAGCTGCAATTATTCAGAACAATCCCCTATGGCCTCCTTTGGCCAAACATCGCAGGTTCATGAGTTGCCATGAATCTTTGTGGTCATCTGTAGCATTTAAAAAGCTGGGAGCAACTACTGCAAAGAATCCTCACCCTGTCAGTCATCAGTACCTTTTCAGCATGATCCACCACACTCCTCAGGTAGGTGTCTTTACTTTTCAGTCTTTTGATTGAATACGTTGGATTCTGACTTTAGGTTTCCTTTATCCCACATTTTAAGATTATAGTATTAAGAGTGGGGAAGAATTAGATTGGAGACAGGGCTGGGAAGACTTTGGCCTTCTAGCTCCTGGAGTGCGACCTTTTGACTGAGTATAAGTTTTCCAGAACAAACATATATATTATCAACAGCTCCCCTTTTCTTTCCCCTTTCCTCAATTAGTGCCTATAGGGCATGATTGATTTTTATACTTAACAAGGTATGTTTAGGAGCATATTTTCTAATGGGAAAAGACTACAATTGAAAAGGAGCTGGGGAGGAGAATGCTATGGTCACATAATGTGGAAGTGTCCAAGAAGGGATGTAGTGGTCTGGATCCAGGCATGAGATGGTGAAGGATCGGAGCTCAGGATTGCAGGGCCAGAGACACATGGGTCTCATGGCATCATTCCTTTCTCCCTCCCTATCTCCCCTTAGGCCTGCTAAATGGCATGATACATGAAGTGCTGGGCCTGGAGTCAGGAAGGCTGTCTCCTTGAGTTCAATTCTGGCTTCAGATGCTTACTAGCTCTATGACCCTGGGAAATCACTTAACCCTATTGGCCTCAGTGTCTTTTTATGTAAAGTTATCTAGAGAAGGAGATAACAAACTACTTTAACATTGTTGCCCCAGAAAACCCTAAATGGGGTCAAGAAGAGTTGTGGACAACAATCTTCCCTTCACTTGACCAAGCCTCCTGATATGCCCTCCAGCAGAAAACTTCCAAGTGCTACCATTCTAATCAGATCTCTACATCATTTAGCCTGTTGCACCATATTAACTAGTCATTGGATTCTATTTAAACTAGACTTGGTTTTCTGCTTTCCATTTTGGCAGCAGTCATGAGACAAGTCAAACCTTCAACCTTTGCATTTTCCAGTAGTAACTAATGTTGCATTTGTTGATGGAAACATACTGGCTATGTTTATATGAAAGCCATTACACATGTGGGTCAGAAATAAACCATCTAGGTGTTTGTGGCCATTAGTCTCTAAATCAGCAGTTCTCAACTTCTGGGTTATGTTTAATTTAAATACATCCTGCATATCAGATATTTACATTACAATTCATAACAGTAGCAAAATTACAATTATAAAGTAGTAACGAAAATAATTTTATGATCGGGGATCACCACAACACGAGGAACTATATTAAAGGGTTGTGGCATTTGGAAGGTTGAGAACCTTTGGTCTAAATGCTGAGACATTTTTAATATTTATATTTTAATCTCCTTTTCCTGTTCAATATAGAAGGTGTTTTTCTTGGGGTAAATCCTCCAACTGATTTGAATGAAGCATTTCAAATCACTGCCGGCAAGCCTTCTTATTAGCAGTCAGGAGCATAGGTTTGTACCCTGTATTATATTCATGTCCTCTCTAGATTTCAGTAGTCCAACAACTCCGAGAGGTGTTACCGTTTAAATTTAAACAATGAAGCATTTTTGGAAACATTTGCTTCATGAAGCTCGCTGGGGATAAGGGTGAGTGGTGAAAAGCCAATTGTGAAATACCATACACAGCTGCCAGCCTCAGTCTGGTATTGCTTTGATTTCTACTCTCTCCCTGATGTCTGCAACTCTTCCCTCACTCTCATCTCTGCAACATGAAAATGCTTTCATGAAGTTTCTCTTTCTAACTCCCTCGTATTCAACTATAGTAAATTAGGGATATTGAAAAAGAAATATATTATACCTTGTATGGGGACTTCTGATTGAATTGTTTTCTAGAGGAAACTGAATTTACACACTTCTCATGTCTCTACAGAAAAGGCCTAGTTCATGGTTTTACAACATAAATCAAGGGTATTTATTAAATGCCTTATAAGTTATAGAAGATATGTATGGCTTTGTAAGGCCATAGCTTCAGTCTTAAATGATGTGGAGTTCTTGCTGAAAAGTGGTTCTGTTTGTGTCTTTCAAGAGGATCTTTGCTGATACTGTCATCATCCTGCTCGGGTCTTATGATCAAGGAAAGACATTGCTTTCCTGGCCCTGTGATTGTAGGGCTTCTCTAGGATTCTTGTTTCTGGCTTCATTTAATGTCCCAAACTGCTGTTCAAACGTTTTCTCATAGTCAATCAATTATATTTATTGAGCTTCTATCAAGGTCAGGTACTGTACTATTCATTGAGGGTACAAAAAGAGGCAAAAACTAGTCACTTGCCTCAAGGAACTTACAATCTAATGACACTTTGCAGAAAATATATATGAAACATACTATATATAGAATAAACAGATAAAAATTAACAGAGAGAAAGCATTGCAGTTCGGAGACTTCCTGTAACAGATGGGATTTTAGTTGGGTAAGGAAGGCAGGGAGGTCAATAGTCAGAGGAGAGGGGGGAATAGCATTCCAGTAGAGCAATAGGCTCTTCCATTTCTCTGCCTCTCTCTGTCTTTCTCTCTCTCTCTCTCTTTCTCTCTCTCTCTGTCTCTGTCTCTCTCTCTGTCTCTGTCTCTGTCTCTCTCTCTCTCTCTCTCTGTCTCTCTCTCCAGTGCTCACTGTAAAGAGAAGAAGTGTTAACACATGCAGTACCAGACAAAGGAAAATCCTTCAGTACCATTTTCTTTCCCATGAAATTGACTATTACTGCTTCTCATCCAGAGTCAAACAACAAACCAATTAATTATATGTCTGCTCTGGGGCTGCTTTCACATTGGTTTTCATCTCTGGGATCAAGGCCACATTTAGCTAGCTAAGTGTCCATAGGAACTTAATGTGCATTTAGATTTCTCCCTCCTGCTGAAAAGACTCCAGATCTTTGACCCAGGCCTCCATCTGATTTTGCTTACGTCCTTGTAACTCCTCTTTTCCAGAAATTATCTTTTACACAGCAATTTCCAAATGGGAATCTTATATCTCTAAACCCATGTGTGTGGAGGGGGTGGGGGTGGGAGCATGTTCCACGAAAGATTCCACGAGAGCTGTATAAGCTTTGACTCTGAAGGGTGCTTGGTTTTTGTTTTCGTTGTCCCTCAAGCAAAATTTGACTCTGATTTCTCATAGAAATGAAAGGTGAATAAAGAATACCTTTCACAACGACTCAAAACCTCTAGTTAGAAAACATTTATTGCATTTTTTACCCAAATTCCTTACATGTAGATAGAGATATGAGCATATGCATGCATGTAAATGTGTATAGCGGTATCTGACTATTACCATGGCCACCATCATTACCACCATCAACTTCATCATCATTCATATATATATATATATATATACACACACACACACACACACACATATACATATATACCTGTGTATTTTGTTCACTTAAAATATTATTCACTCCCCACTTATGAACCATTATATTCAAGATACAACACTGCACAGTGGAGCCAAGATGGCAGAGGAGAGGCAAGAACTTGGTGTGTCTTCCCACTCCAACCACCTCCAATACCTGTAAAGTAGGACTCTGAATAAGCCATGAAAAGTGAGTCAACAGTCTGCTAAAAGAGACCCAAAAAATACAGAAGAAAAAAAAAACCTTAAAAACAGACTAACTCAAAAGGCAAAAGAAGCCCAAAAATCTAGTGAGGAAAGGAATGATTTAAAAAGTCAAATTACCCAGATATAAGAGGAATTTCAAAAATTCACTGAAGAGAATAATTTCTTCAAAATTAGATTGGAGCAAATGGAAGCTAATGACTTTTTGACAAATCAAAATACTATTAAGCAGATCCAAACAAATGAAAAAAAATAGAAGGCAATTATATTGATAATGGAATTTGGAGATACCCCTGTATTGGCTTGTTTTTTGGGTTGAGTGTTAAAACCCAGAGCTTGTGAATCCCACTTGTGGGATGGACTTGTTGACATGAAGAGAGAGGGCTGAACTGGGAGGAGCCATGAATTGGGAGAAAGGCCCAAGCCTAGAGAAGCCCAGAAGGACTTTGGGAGAGCAGTATTCAGTATCATGGAGCCTAAGTTGCTGAGAGAAAGACTGCTAAGAGCCTATTGGAACTGCCCAGGACTTTGAGAACTGCCACCCAGAACTGCCAAGGATTGAGGAGGCATGGCTGTGATGCCGGTATTTTGTCTGTCTGTTTTGATGTTGTTTTGCCAGATTCACCTGATGGTGAAGGACAGTGCTGCTGTTGTAGAGGTCCTGGAACCTAGCTATTGGTTCAGAAACCCTGAAGGAGGATTTTCTTGTGGTAACTGCACAGAAATCCTGGAAGACGTCCTTGCTGATGTTTTCAGGGGTTCTGGGACTGTTCTACAGGCAGAGAATAACTTGTGATTATACTGGTTATGGCTTTGTTGAGCCTTGTCTCCCCAGGAAATGAGATTGCTGAGGGCTTGCCTGGAGTGAAGAAGAAAGAAGACCCTTTCCTTGGGTATTCAATGCTGAGTTTAACCTTGTTGTAACTTAAGGGTGGATTACCTTTTGTGCTCTCCTGCCTCTTTTGAGATTCAGGGGTAGAAAGCCTTTGAGTTTTTTTGTACTCTGTGATTGACCAAATGAATGTACTTTGTTTATGATTGGAGACTAATCTCCATTTGAGAAGAGACTTTTGACTAACTAAATGAATGTACTTTCTAGGGGTGGAGTAGAATCTGGATTGAATTGAGAATTTACTTACTAAAGGAACAAGGTACACTGCATTTTGACTTTCTCTGTTCTGTGAATGTTTGCTGAATAAATGGAGTTTTACTATGCTGGTAATCTGAACCTTGGAAGTTGCCTTTGCTTGGCATTACAGCAATGTGAAATATCTCGTTGGGAAAACAACTGACCTGGAAAATAGATCCAGGAGAGACAATTTAAAAATTATTGGACTATCTGAAAGCCATGATCAAAAATAGCCTAGAAATCATTCTTCAGGAAATTCTTAAGGAAAATTGCACTGATATTCTAAAAGCAGAGGGCAAAATAGAAATTGAAAGAATTCACCAATCACCTCTAGAAAAAGATCCTAAAAAGACAACTCCTAGGAATATCAATATGAAATTTCAGAGTTCCTAGGTCGAGGAGAAAACATTACAAGGTGTCACGAAGAAACAATTTGTGGAAATACAATCAGGATAATAAAAGATTTAGCATCTTCTACCCTGAGGGATAAAACAGCTTAGAAAATGATATTCTGGAGGTCAAAGGAGCTAGGATTAAAACCAAGAAACTACCCAGCTAGGATTAAAACTAAGAACCTACCTAGCAAAACTAAGTATAATACTTCAGGGGAAAACATGGCCATTCAATGAAATAGAGGACTTTAAAGCATTCTTGATGAAAAAAAAAACAGAACTGAACAGAATATTTCACTTTCAAATACAAGAAGTAAGAGAAGCATGAGAAGGTAAAAAGGAAAAGAGAAATCATAATGAACTTATTAAAGATGGACTGTTTACATTCCTATCTGGAAAAATAATAATTTTAACTCATGAGACTTTTCTCAGTATGAGGATAGTTGAATGGAATATATGTGTGTGTGTTTGTGTGTGTGTATATATACAAATACTCATATACACATATATGCATATGTATATTATATATATACAAACATACACATATATACATACATGTATGTATAGGAGGGTGTATGTATGTATAAATACATATGTGAGTATGTATATATGTGTGTTCATGTATATATAGACAGAGGGCACAGGATCAGTTGAATATGAAGGGACAATGTCTAAAAAGTAAATTTTAGAGGTGAAAGAGGAATATAATGAGAGAAGGAGAAAGGGAGAGACAGAATAGGCTAAATTACCTCATAAAAGAGGCAAGAGAAAACTTTTACAATGCAGGGAAAGAGCAGGAAAGTGGAAGGAAATGGATCAATCTTACTCTCCTTGAATTTTGCTTATGGAGGGAATAACATGCATACTCATTTGGGTATCTTATCTACAGGAAAGTAGGAGGAAAAGGGATAAGAGAGGGGGATGATAGAAAGGATGGCAGATTGGGATAGAAGGTCTTTAGAAGCATACATTTTGAAAAGGGACACTGTCATAGTAGAAAATAGAATAAGTGGGGGGTGGGATAGTTTGGAGGGAAATATAGCTAGTCTTTCACAATATAACTACTATGGAAACATTTTGTGTAACTACACTTGTCCAACCTGTAATGAATTGCTTGTCTTTCCAGTGGGGTGGGTGAGGAGGAAAAAAAGAGAAAGAATTTGGAAATCAAATTTTAAAAACAAATGTTTAAAAAAATTATTTTTACGTTCAACTGGGAAAAAAGATGTACAGACACTGGGGTATAGAAATCCATCTTTCCCTACTAGAAGATTAGAGTGGGGAATGGGGAAGGATATAAGCAGATTGGGGAAAGGGGTATTCAGTCTGCTTTCTGCTTTGGAGTGGGACTAGGGGAATGATGGGGAGAAAATTTTTAACTGAAAATCTCATGGAAATAAATGTTAAAACTTTAAAATGCATTTAAAAAAAATAGTTTGCTGAACACTTGGGTAAAAAAAAAGACACACTAAGCAAATATTGTTGTCACATCTCCAACTGGACAACTTTCTTCTTGAGAGGAGTGATTTTCATTTTCTATACACTGTGAATTAAACAGGGTTGGGATTCTATTATTTTCTGGAGTGAGATTTGATTGGAGAATGACAAAGATAGAATGATCAAAGATCCAACCAATTCAATACATTCTCTTCATCATCTCTTTGGCATGTGGGAGGGAAATCTTAAGAAGACCACTTAGGAAGAAGAAGCATTAATGAGGAAGAATATGAATTTTTATTTGTAAAAAGTCAGAACCTAGCTGACAAATGTTCATTTTCCTTCTGTTTTTGAACAGAAAATCATTAGGTGACTTAGTAAAGATGTCCTTATACACTCCAGTCCATGGAATTTTTTTCTGTCTTGGTCTAGAATGTGTTATTAAGCAATCTTAAGTAGTCTTACCTTCTGCTTTGAAGCCTCATACTTGTTTATGGCTTAGCTGATCCTACTTCTTTACTCTGAGTCTTTTTGTCCTATTAAGTGACTTTTCAATTCCTCAAATTGACAAATATCCATTAGTAAGACTTTATTTGCCCTTTTATATAGGGAGTCTGAGAAACTCATAAAGGGTTTTCCATGGTATAGGAACACTTAGAAAAGCACTGACATACCTTTTGTGCAACAGAACTGCTAGAAATTTGGCCAGCATCACAGCTAGATTGGCCCTATTCCCTGTGGAGATAATAGAAAAGTTTTCCCCTTGGACAGGTTAATTTTCAACCTATGGAGAAAATGACTCCAGGTGACCCAGGTCCATGAGCTAAATGACCACAAATTATGGAAGGTTTTTTAAAATATGCCTGTTGACATTCTTCAAATCTAGGTCACAATAGGTTCCCTCCACAGTTCTTTCCAATTTTGAATTCCCAAGACTCAGTCTTTTCTGTGAAATTTAGAGAATATGGGTTTAAATGGCCTTCCAAAGTCAGAGGTGCTCATTATGATCTGGCCACTCTGCTCTGTTCAGAAAGCCATGGACAAGAGTACAATTGTATGGGAATGGCAAGAGATATATCTTTCTGGGGGAAAACCTTGCCAAAAAGAAGTGGCATCTTGAAGATGTATATGCAGCTGCCAACATTTTAGGCAGACAATTGACCCTTCAGGGGCTGAGCAGTTTCAATGGCAGCTAACATATAATCTTTTAGCAAAAGAATTGATTAGGGGCTTTTTTCCTGAGGACAGAGACTGGCCAGGACTTTTCTATGAAAGCCAACAGGTGACATTTCCTGAGAAAATGTTTGGCATCCATGTCATTCCTATGGTACATCCTGAATTGCTTTTCTAACTGGGGATGGCACTCCCAAATATATGTATGTGCCATTCTAGAAGGCATCTTAAATGTCTTTGTTTAACATGTTAACTTGAGGACCAGAGGCTAATGCGGAGTCAGGACAACCAGGCTCCAAGGCAGCATAGTAAGAATACTGCAAGATAGCTCCAAGAAAATTAAGTGAAAAGGGAAATGAAGCCCTTCAACTTTCTTACTCTTCTTTTCCACCTCCATGTAATTTAATGAGTGAAATGTTTTTATACATAACCTTTCTTTTGTACTCACCATTCCTTCTTCTAATTGTTTTTTAAACATGTTTTCTGTGAATTCCCTCGTGAGAAATTGTTTTTTCCCCCCAATGATAGAATGAACATGTCTTTGTTGGTGTTTCAACTGTTGTTGTTGTTTTTTCCTGACTCTATACTGGCTTTGTCTTTCCATTTGTGCTCCTTTCAGTCTGGAGCATGCACGTGTGTGAGATTGTGTGTAGAATATTATTTGTAATCAGTCCACACAATGAAGAAAACAATATCCCCACCATCCTTCTGGATCAGGCTTTTCAATATGTCTTCCTACTTTCTTCCATGGGTAGATGAATAATGCTTATTCTTACTAATGGATGGTTTAATGATTATATGGTCATGATGCTATTTGATAAAATAGGAATTAATTACAAGGCATTTTAAGAAAAAAATAGCAAATGCTCCCCAAATCAAGAAATATAATTGAATGCATTATCTTTGCCATGTGGGCTTGGTCAGTGAGAGTCCAGCTTTGATGATTAGTTTTCATTTCCTTGTCCTGATATAATCCCCTACAAGGACTTTGAAATATTCTATACCATTTTCTAATCTGTGTACTCTGTGGACAGGAATGACTTTTCAGCTCGCTTCTTAGATACAATTGAACATAGATCTTTAAAAAAGCCCCTGTTCATTTACCCTTATTCTCTTTCCTACCTGGCTGGGTAGATTGTTTTGATGTTCACCACTTTATAATAGAGTTTAAGATCTTGAAATGATAGGCAATCTGCCTTTACATTTTTGTCATTAATTTCCTTGGTATTTTTGACAGGGAATTTTATTTTTTTCTAGTTCCTTGCATTATTTTTTGTTATTGGTTAATTGGTATGGCAATGAATAAATAAAATAATTTCTGTATAATTGGCCTTTTATTATATTGACTTGACCTACACGTGAGCAATTGATATTTTGTTTTAGATTGCTTAAATCTAACTTTATTTGTATGAACAGACAGATGCCCAAGTATTTTATATTCTCTACAGATATTTTAAATTACCTTTCTCTTTCTAGATCTTGTTGTTGGACTTTGTTGGTAATATATAGACACACAGATGGTTATTGTTGTTTTATATTATATCTTCCAACTTTGCTACAATTTTTATTTATTTCCTCTACGTCAAAAATTATTTTCTAGAATCACCCAAGTATACCATCATATCATCTGCAAAAAAGATAGCTTTCCCCCTCATTGCCTATTCTAATTCCATATTTTTTTTCTACTCTTGTTGCTATAACTATTGCTGGTACAATATTGAATAATAGTGGTTGTAATGGGTATCCTTACTGTATCCCTTATCTTACTGAGAAAGCTTTAAGCTTATCCCTATTACAAATGTCTGTTGATGGTTTTAGATATTTACTACTTATAATTTTAAGGAAGATGCCATTTATTCCTAGCTTCTCTAGTTTTGTTTTTTGGTTTCTTTTTTTTTTTAATTCTGGGTAATTAGTTTTAGATAGTATTTTATTTTTTCTTCACAATTATAAATCAATAAATATTTAACTTTGATTTTTATAAAATTGTACATCCTAAATTTTTCTAGCTCCCTCCCGTCTTCTGAAAATGATATACAGTTTGATATAGTTTATACATATTTTATCTTTTAAAATATACTTCCAATTCATTACATTTATGGAAGTTATGGAAGAAGAAACATATCTAAAGTTAAAAAAAAAAAGAAAAAATAAGAGAAGTGGGAAAAAAAATACCTCAATTTGTATTTAGAGTTCATCAGGTTTTTTTCTGGATTTGGACAGTACTTTCCTTCGTGAATCCTTCATACTTGTCCTGGATCATTGTATTGCTGAGAAAATTTGAGTCATGATTGATCATCACATGATATTGATGATATTGTTTACAGTGTTTTCCTGACTCTGCTTATTTCACTTTACGTTAATTCATACAAATCTTTCCAGACTTGATTTTATTTTATGTGTGTCTCTTTGCTTTTCAAATGTGCTTCTTGTAAGCAACAGATTGTAGTATACTGGTTTTTTATCCAATCTGCTATCCACTTCCATTTTATGAAAGTTTATCCTATTCATGTTTGCCATTATGATTATTACCTGTATATTTCCCTCCATCCTATTCTTCCTCCTGTGTATCCTCTCTCTCCTTTCACCCTTTCCCCCATCACCAATGTTTTGTTTCTTTATACCACCTCCCTTGATCTGCCCTCCCTTCTGTCAATCCCCAGTCCCCCTTTAGGACGTTCCCCTCCTACTTCCCTATTGGGTAAGATTGATTTCTATATTCATGCAGTTGTGTGTATTACTCCTTCTTTGAGCCAATACTGATGAAAGTAAGGGTCAAGCAATGCTATCACCGCCCCCCCCCATTTCCCCCTCTATTGTAATAGCTCCTTCTTGCCTCTTTATGGTAGATAATTTACTTCATTTGACCCTTCTCTTCCTTCCACACCCATTGTATTCCTCTTTCTCATTGTTCGTTTTTTATTTTTAAATTTTTTTGTCATTCCCTCAAATACATGATATAACTATATCCTCTGCCTATGTTTATTCCATCTCTCTGTTCAGTTAGTGACACAATTTTTCAGAGTTAAAAGTATCATCTTCCTGCGTAGCTATGTAAATAGTTTAACTCTACTGAATACCTTCTCTTATTTTTTTTTCTTTTTTGCCCATTTATGTTTCTCTTGGATTTTTATATTGGAGGTCCAATTTTTGGTTTAGTTTTTGTCTTGTCTTTATGAAGGTTTGAAGTCTTTCTACTTCATTGAATGAACATTTTTTTCCCTTTTTGTATTGTGCTTAATTTTACTTTGTATTTGTAAAGCTTTTCCAGAGAACAGCTGCTGTGAACAGCTTCCAAGGTTCTGCTTACATAGTATAGAAACTATTTATTCAATAACAAATCAGAGCAAAACATTCACAGAAAATCAAGGTATGGCATTGAGAATGTTACAGCTTATCACAGAAGATCATAATACAGCATTCACCATGTCACCACTCAAAAACTCATCACTAAAATGGCCACATAGTTTTCACCAAAGTGGTCACATAGTTTTCAACAAAGTACAATCATTTAGTTAATCACAAAGTCCTTAATTCAATCACAAGGTCCAAAAGTCAAAGTTCTCCACCCCTAAGTCACAGTAAATCATAATCTTCTTGGTCAGTACACAGTATCCAAGTAAAGTCTTGTTTCAGCTTGACTTGACGCTGGCTCTCAGTTTTCATGGTCCCTCTTCCATGGTCCCAGCTCCAACAATCACCTGGGTTCAAAGGCAGGCAGCTCCCTGTTCCTTGTCCAGCTCCTAGTCCAGTTCTCCATCCAGTTCCTGTTCCATATTGAAGTTCACAGTATCCAGTCTACCTGAAGTCCTTCACAGTTCCTGTTTCTGGGAAGACAAAGACACAAAAGACATATCCATAATAATATTGATACATGTTTCTGGCACCATTATCAATTCACTATCTGCCTGTGAAATCAACTCAGACCCACCCACAAAGTCCAAAAACTCAACACAAATCATCAATATAGAGATCAACACACACCCACAAACAAGGTCCAAGACCTCTGCACAAATCATCAGTAAAGTCCCAGGACCTCCAAAATGTTCCTGTAGGACTTCTGTAAACATACAACTAGAAAATCCTCTTTCAGGGCTTCTAGTAAGATCCTAGGGCTTCAGTACAAAGTGTCATAAATAAACATCAACACAGTCACAACAGACAAACAGAGTGCAGAGATAACACTAGATTTCTCCTTCTTGACTCTGCCACCACAACAGTCTCTGCTCAGTTCTGCTGTCTCTAGCCTGGGCCTCTCATATATGGTCCTTAGCTCTTCCCCTTCCTGTTGCAGGAGTTCATGAGTTCTAGGATTGACTATTTGTGTGGTTCACAAGTTCTGTTTCTTTACAGACTTTATACAAGGGTCAAAAGAAACTTGAATTGAGACAAGGTCTTAATTCAATAGCTGAAACAAGGTGTGAACTACTTCTGTGCTTGCCATTACAGTATGTGATTCTCCATTGTAGTCTTAGCCCCTTTGCCTCCCAGAATATCTTGTTTCATGACCTCTGATCCTTTAATGTTTCAGCTGCCAAGTCCTGTCTAACACTGATTGTGATTCTCCAATATTTGAACTATTTCTTTTGGCTCATTTGCATTTTTTCCCTTGACTTCATAGTTCTGAAATTTGACTCTAATGTCCCTGGAAGCTTTTATTTTGGGATCTCATTCATGAGGTAATTGGTGTGTTCTTTCAATGCCTGTTTTACCTTCTAGTTCCAGGACACTGGAGTAATTTCGTGAAAGATGCTGCCTATGCCCTTGTTTTGAATATGACTTTCAGGTAGTCCAATGATTCTGATATTGTCTCTTCTGGATCTATTTTCCAGGTGGGTTTTTTTTTTTAACATCATAAAATATTCTGCATTTTCTTTTTTTAAAAATTCTTTTGAAATTATTTGATGGATTCATGTCTCGAAGAGTCATTAACTTTCACATGCCAAATTCAAATTTTTAAGGTGTTATTTTTCTCAATGAGAGTTTTACTTTCTTTTCCATTTTACCAATTAGGCTCCGTAAGGTGTTGTTTTCTTCAGTGCTTTTAATCTCCTTTTCTATTTGACCATTTCTACCTTTTACATAGTTTTCTAAGCTGTAGAGGCTTTTTTTTTCATAATTCTATTGCATTATTCTCATTTCTTTCCCCCATTTTCTTCTACCTCTTTTATATCATTTTAAATTCCTTTTTTTTAAACCTCTTCCATAATTTCTTTCTGTGCTTGAGATCGCTTCCCATTTTTCTTTGGAATTTTTCCCAAAGGTGTTTAAGATTATTGTCCTGTTCTGAGTTTGTGTCTTGATCTTCCATGGCATAATAATAACTTTATGTGATCAAATACTTTTTTTTCTTGTTTCCTGCTCATCCACTCCCTTTTTTTTGAACTTTTTTTCCTCTTTCTTTAAAATTTGAACTCTGTTCCCAGGGTAGAAAAGAACTACCTCTAGCTTCTTGTGCTAGTGGAACTGTTTACCTGGTGCTGTTGCTGTGACGTCTTCCAGGGATGCTCAGGTTCAGGATTGAGCTGTGGTGGTGGGGTGGGGTGGGGGTTGGCTGGTGGGGCTGGAGGCTATAAAGTTCTGGCAGCACACAAGGTGCTGACCTGGGGTCCTAGTGGGCTTGTTTGGCATATGTAGAGGTCGTGTAAGGTTTTCTGCATTTCCCTGGTACTACACTGAAGCACCCAGAGATCTGGCACGAGGAGGATGCCTGTTTGCTCAGGACTGTGCTGAAGCGTGTGGAGCTCCTGCCTCTGGAGGATTCTTGCCTGCCCAGAGCCTGGCCAAAACATGTGAATGTCCAGTTATGGTAGGATACTCACATGAAGCAATGCTGGATAACCTCAGGCTATGGCCACCACAAGATGCATGTCCCCCTAACTCCACTTCCCCTCTTGGATGCATTGAAACATTGTGGTTCTCAGAGCTATGGTCTGTGGTTCTCCTGACTAAGCTATGATTTTCTTACTTTCAATTTTCTTAATATATAATTTTATTTTAAAGATTTCTTATTTGGTGTTTAGATATTTTTAGTTTCTTCTTTTTAAATTTTTAATTGTATACACAATTCATTGTTATATTATTACTCTATTTTACTAATGTAAGCGTTTAGATATATAAATTTTCTTTTACCTACTGCTTCAACCACATTCCACAAATTTTGATATTCTATTTCACTGTTGTCTTTCTCTTTAATAAAATTATTGACTATTTCTATGTTTAGTTGTTTGGCCCATTCATTCTTTAAAATTTTATTATTCAGTTTCCATTTAATTTCATATTGTTAATGTTTTTGGCTTTTTGGAAGGGGAAGGCAGGGCAATTGGGATTATGTGACTTGCCCAAGGTCACATGGAGAATAAGTGTTAAGTGTCCAAGGTCACATTTGAACTCAGGTCCTCCTGACTCCAGGCTAGTTCTCTATTCATTGTACCACCTAGCTGCCCCTCCAATTAATTTTAATCTTTCTTCCCATACACTTTTTTGCACTTTCATCTGAAAAGAATCACATAGTTTTTTTTTGTTGTTGTTGGTGTTGTTTCTCTGCATTTGATTATGAGGTTTTTGTGCTCTAGTACATGACCAGTTTTTGAGTAGGAATCATGTACCAAGAAGAAAAATTGTATATTCCCTTCCATATTCATGAAATATTATCCAGAGGTCTATCATACCAAACTTTTTCTAGAATTCTATTCAGCCCCTTCACTTTTTTCTATTTTTTGTTAGATTTATCTAGTTCTCAGACAGAATAACTGGGGTCCCCCACTAGTATGATTTTCCTATCCATTTCCTCATTTAACTAATTTAACTTTTCCTTCCAAATTTTAGATGCCATACAGTTTGGTACACAAATTTTGGCAATGATATTGTTTTAGTGTCTATGGTACACTTAGTAAGTTGTAATTTCTTTCTTCACCTCTTCAATTGGATGTATTTTTTTTTTGTCTAAAAATCATGGTTGCTACCCCTTCCTTTATTTTTTTTAACTTTATTTCAAGTATAAAAATTTGCTTCAGTATGTTGCCTTTCCTCTATGTATAATGCCTCTTCTTCAAATGTATTTCTTGTAAACAACCTATTGTAGGATTCTATTTTTTAATTCACTCTGATGTCTTCTTCCATTTTATGGTATAGTATAATTCATTCTCTCTCTCTCTCTTTCTCTCTCACGCACACACACACACACACACACGGCTAAGTACAAACACCCTCAGTGACATCTATGTCCACCTCCAGTCCTAGACATCTACTAACTGGATGCCTTTAAGTCACTTAACTTCTGCCTCATTTTTCTCTACTATAAAATAGGGATATAATAGAAACTAAGTCCTATAATTCTTTTGATCAGATGACAAGTGCAAAGCAAAGCTTAACATTTTAAATGAATGTTGTTTTTATCATTATTTCTTTTTGTTATTGCTATTGTTGACATTTATTATTATTACTATTATTATTATTATTATTGTTATCAATAATAATTATTATTATTACTTACAGAAAGAATGGTGGCATTGGGCTCTTCTTGACCATATGGAAATAGTTTTGTATTTAACTTGGAGCCCTACATTAACAACTGCCACATTAATCCACTAAATCCCATTTGTGTTTGTTCTTGAGACTTCTATAAAATGGCATATACCTTTGTTTATAGACACAATATTTGACTTGGGTGTGGCATGGAATTGTTTTATGGATTTAGAGGACCTCTAGTTGAGGAAACTTTCTCCATCCAAATGAATTGACATTTATTTTCTTACAGTTATTCAAGGATGAGATAGTCATGGATATCCATGGTTACATAACAAATATATATCAAAAGTCTCATCTAAATCTAGGTCTTCTTAATTCTCTGTTTTGTATATAATGTGAGGGGTTCCCCATGAATACACAGTTCATGAGCCATCATAAACATTATGATTTCAAGAGAACACAATGATGTCCTCCAGCACGTTTTACAGAGTCCCTCTGTTGATCTTATAGGAGAATATAATCCTGGTCCTGCCTATCCTGTACCTTTTTTATTGTCTTTTGTCTGATCCTCACCTTCAATTACTTAGAGAATATGGTGCCTCATAACTTACAATCTATATGTCATTACAAGAGAATTCTAGTTTTCAAAATATGGACCTTTGTTTCAGAAATGAAGAATGCCATTTCTGAAGAGTGTGAAACATCACATCTATTTGAGAATAAAGAACCATCTAAGCTACGGAAAATCAGTCATAATATAATAACTTGGAGGGAAGAATAGAACATAAATGTGACTGTAACATTGATGAAAATGTACAATGAATTGAGTACCAGGACTATTTAAGTTTAAAAAGATTACCCAATGAGTTCATAATTACAAGAATAAAAAAAAATGCCCAGATAGAAAAGATCAAACCTGCCTCATTTTAAGCCATATGAGTGAAAATGACAGAATATATCAATATGCCATGCTGAGAAGATAAAGATCATGTTATCACTGAATTTTTCATATCCTCCAAAGGTCAAAAGCACCGCACCATAAAAATTTCAGTGTCACGAAGCTTATAAGTTGTAAATGTGTTTTTGTTCTAGTCAAGTCAGGCACACACATTATTGAAGCCCTTGAATTGGAGGAACATCGAATATCAAAATCAGCCTGTGATAGTTGTGATCTCAACACTACACTGGATATTTTAAATGTCTAATCCATTGGCAATGGTAGCAATGAGTGTTAAATTACTTCTGAAACTAATTTGCCCGTGCACATACAAATAAAAGGAAATCACATTTCTTCTTTTCTTTTTCTTCTTTCATTTTCTTAGTTGCTTTCTTTGTTCTCTGTCTCTCTCTCTCTCTCTCTCTCTCTCTCTCTCTCTCTCTCTCTCTCATATTGAATATTAGTTATTTTTTTTTAGCTTGCTTGTTCTGCCCTCAGATGTTTGGACATCATTTTTTCTTTACCATTAAATTAATCCCCTGCTCCTCTGAGTATGAAGGGATCTTAATTGGTCTTATATCCCCACATGATTATTCTAGATTGGTGTCCAGAACCATTTAATCTAATAACATTTTAAAAGCCTATTTACTTACAGATCACTAGCAAATGTTCAAACACTTCCTAAACACTGACTTCTTGAGACATGTTTTCTCTTTGACCACCTAAGTCTATGGCAGTAAGATTTGCAATTTAAGTCAACTTACATTTTAATCATTTTAAAATACAGTTTCCTAAATTACATATAAAAATATTTTAACATTAAAAAAAATTGAGTTCCAAATTCTCTACCTCTCTCTTCCCTCTCCTGTCTCCTTATAATGGCAATAAATTTGATATAGATTACACATTTATAGTGATGGAAAACAATTTCACATGGGACCTATTGCAAAAGAAAACACAGACAGAACAACAAAAAAGAATGATAAAGCAAGCTTAGAAAGTATGCTTCAATTTCCACTGATGCACCATCAGTTCTTCCTCTGGAGGTAGATGGCATTTTTCATTATAAGTCCTTTGGCATTGTTTTTGGATCATTATATTGCTGAGAATAGCTAAGTCATTCAGACCTAATCAACTTTTGAATATTGACATTACTGTGTATTATATTTTCCTGATTCTGTTAATTTCACTTTTCATCACTTCATATAAGTCCTTCAACATTTTTATTTTTTCCCCTGAAACCATCTTGTTCATCATTTCTTATAGGACCATGATATTCTATCACAATCATATACAATGACTTGTTCAGCTATTCCCCAAATTATGGGCATCCAATCAATTTCCAATTATTTTCCAGTACAAAAATAGCTTTTATGAATATTTTTTTGCAAATAGGTATTTCTTTCTTTTTTTCTTTGATATCTTTGGGGTATAAGCTTAATAGTAATATTGCTGTGTCTAAGGGTGTGCAGAGTTTTATTGCCCTTTTAACATAGTTCCATTTTGCTATCTACAATGGTGGGAATAGTTTATAACTCCACCAATGGTGCATTAGTGTCCCAATTTTCCCACATCTCTTCAAACATCTGTCATTTTCTTTTTCCTGTCGTATTCTCAAATCTGATAGGCATAAGGCAGTACTACAGATATATTTTAATTTTATTTTAATCAAGACTGACAGAGTATTTTTATATGACAGTAGATATAGCTTTGATTTCTTCTTCTGAAAACTGTCTTTCCATATCCTTTGGCGCTTTATCAATGGGGGAAGGATTCATATTCTTTTTTTAAAAAAAGTGATATGCAGGGACAGCTAGGTGAAACACTGAGTATAGTACCAGCCCTGGAGTCAGGAGGACCTGAATTCAAATCTGACCTCAGACACTTAACACTTACTAGCTATGTGACCTTGGCCAAGTCACTTAACCACAATTGCCCTGACTTAACCCCTCCAAAAATGAAGAAAAAAATGACTTACTCTTCTAAATATATATTTGAGAAATGAGAACTTGATCAAAGTAGCTTGCTCAATTTTCCCCAGTTTCCTACTCCCCTTTCTAATCTAGGCTTCATTGTTGTTGTTGTAATTTTTTTTTTTGAAAAACCTTTTAAATTTAACATCATCAAAATTATCCATTTTAAATCCTATAATGCTTTCTACATTTTTGTTTGGTCATAAATTGTTCCCCTATCCACAAATGTGACAGATTTCATGCTTCTCTAATTTGGTTTTAGTATTACCCTTTATGTCTAAATCATGGACCCATTTTGATCTTATGTGGGTATAAGGTGTGAGATGTTGAGCTATGCCCACTTTTGGCCAAACTGTTTTCTGGTTTTCCCAGGAATTTTTGTTACTAGTGTGGTGTGTCCCAAAATCTTGGATCTTTGGGTTTGTCAAATACTAGATTATTATAACCATATACTTCTGTGTATTATGTACCTGATGTACTGATCTACCATGCTATTTCTTAACCAGTTACAGTTTTGATGGTTAGCATGTAACACGGTTTGAGATCTGGTACCTTTCATTCACATTTCTTCACATTTTATTTTTCATTTATTAGTTTGATATTCTTGACCTTTTCTTCTTCCAGATGAATTTTGCTCTGATTAATTTAACTCAATTTACATATAGCATTTTTTCCATCACATTCATATCTAGATGCAGCATATCTGTCACATAAGCTGCAATGGAGTCCCAAAAGACATTCCTTATTCCTCAGAGCAACAATGTGGGCTTGGATGTGAAAGCTGTCATGGTCTCTGACTTGCAGATGACTATTTCTCATATCTAAGTTTTGGAAACTCCTAAAGAAAGTACTATTTTTAAGGAGACAAAGTGAGTCAAGGAGCAACTGGTTGAAGCCCAAAGTGTTTATAAAGTAAGAGAGAAATGTCTTTTCGAAACCCTTCATTTCCTGTCAAATAGCTTCTTCTTCAACCTATGTTTAGCCAATTAGAATTAGTTATTATTACTGTGGTTTGTCCTTCCTTCTCAAAGAGTATAAATGGCATCAGCAGGGTGATGTCTTTATTTTCAAGTGAATTGCATTTGAGTGAGGTGGAGCTGGATGGAGGGATCCTCCCCACTCCCTCCCTCAGAATCATCAGAGTTCAGTGGAAAGACAAAGGGTAGGATGACTGGTAATGGCCCCAGATGCAGCAAGAAAATTCTGCCTTTTTAAACTAAAGTCATTCCAATGTCTCAGTATGTCTGAGGTGATACCAGTTCAGTAGTTAAAGGCTAGGTAAGAATTGAAGCAAAAGGTGGCCCAGATTGCCTTCACAAAAGACTCAGTATGGAGGGAGAAGACCATGAATGTTTCAGGCCAGAACAGAAACAATTGCAATTTTCACTCATTCTGAGGCATCAAACTCCAACTTATGAACAATTGAGGTTTGGGCTGGGACTTATCATTGGCCAGAATTTAACTATATGATCCATTCTCTCTAAGTCATTTCCATTATATGCCATCATGTACTTCCTCAATCCAGGTTTGCCAGGTTTTTCATATGTAGATAGGTTGTTCTAGTCACTTTATGTATGCTCCATACCCCTGATATCATAGATTGATTAACTGACATCCCCTCCAAATATCCATGGTTCCAGGAGGAGAAACTTAAGCAGTCTCTCTATATACAGAAGGAAGGACAGAACCTTCAATGAAGTAGTATCAAAATCTCTACTAAGAATGTGACCCATTACCCTTTAGTTACTCAGCACTCTATCAATGGGAAAGATTGCTATAAAATCTAGTAGGCATCATGAACCAGGAAGTTTCTTGGCTCCCAGAATACCTTTTTCAATTATGGTTTCCATTTTTCCCCTTTACACATAAACCTTTGCAATAGAGTATTCTATAAAACGTCATCAATAAACACTTGTCTATAAACATTTATTAAATGGCTATTATGTACAAGGTACTGTGCTTAGGATTAAGAAAGACAAAAGAAGGTACATGTTTCCAACCAGCACACATTCTAATGAAAAGCACCATGATTAATAAAAGCTGAGTATTCAGGGTAACTAATGGGAGAACAAAGTGGGTAGGTTTCTTGACCCAGGAGCATGTAGTATTATGGGAAATTATCTGTGAATGTAGGGGATTCCAAGTTGATTTCATTTATCCAAATGATGAATCTCTGAGATGATAAAGTTCAGGAAAATAGCTGGTTGAGAAATGCTGAGAATATCTTAATAGTCCTCTGCTCCTTTCTTTATCCTTCTCTATAGTTACTCAAGATGTAAAATGATTGCCTCTAACCTCTCCCTCTTCATGAAATGGTAGGAAAAGTTTCTAACCACTTTCTCTGGAGAGAATTCTTCTAGGAAGATGTTGGAGTAGGTCAGAAAATTCCAAGCTTTCCAGATTTCTCACACTAACTAGATAAAATAGTGCCTCAGGATGAAGATAGAGCAATTAAAAAACAAGAGTTTGGACAGAACAGGGTCCTCCTGGGATAATTGGAGAAGACTTGTAGAAAATTCCCAGGATGAGGTGTCGTTCCTGTGAAGAGTAAACACTTCCAGGTTAGTTCCACTTAAACAACAAACAGTGAGTCCTGTAGTTTAACTGGGTTGGAGAGACAGCCTCAATCTAAGCCAGAGGAAATTTTACCTCTCAGACAGTGTGGGGTGCTGGGCAAACAGTCTGATCCAGGGAAGATTGAGAGAACCTCTGCTGCCAAGGAATACCAGACACAGCTGTACTACTGAGACTCAGCCCTGGGTGAGAAGAAATCAGCACACACCAGGTGAGTGCAGACACAACAAGGAAGGTATGTCACTACAAATCTTCTCCAATTGTACCAGGAGGACAACTGTTCTGTACGAACTCTTGTTTACTTTTAACTGCCCTATCTTCACCCTAAGGCAATATTTTATTTAGTTAGTCTGAGAAATCTAGACAGCTTGAAATTTTCTTACCTACTCCATCATCTTCCTAGAAGAACTCTCTCCACAAAAAGTTGATAGAAACTTTTCCTACCATTTCATGAAGAGGAAGAGGTTGGAGGAAATCATTATGCATCTTGAGTGACTATAGAAAAAGGATAAAGAAGATGCTGTGGGAACTTAGAGGAAGGAGGAATCTTTGGTTTTAGTTGCAGACTAGAGTAGAAAACTGAAAGAGAATCTGAGGTGAGAGGCACCATTCTCCAGGACTAGAGGTGATTACAAAAAATAAGCTGCTAAAAAAAATGAGCAGTCAAAGGAGTAAGAATTCAACACTAGAAAGTTACCATGAGAAGTGAGAAAACTGGGGTTCATCTTCAAAAGAGGATGCTGAAGAAAAAAAAGCTTCTTCTATCCCAAAGAGTTACATCAAATGGTCACCTGCCCAAAAAGAATACATAGAAAAAAACTTTGAAAGTAAAATGAGAAATGTTGAGTAAAAAAATAGAAAAAAATAAGAACAATTCAGGAAATAAAACTAGAATTGGAGATTCAATTAGAAAAGGAGAGCCACAGTCTGAAGGAAGAAAATGACTCTTTGAACGTTGGAATTAGTCAAGTGGTAACCAGTGAAAATATAAAGAATGAACAAATAAAACACAATGGGAAACATCTCATAAGGAAAAAAAAAACCTATTCTGGAGAACAGATCAAGAAATGAAAACATAAGAATAATTCAACTACCTGAAAGCTATGATAAATATATATATGTATTTATATATATATATATATATATCCTGTTACAATCATACAAGAAATAATTAAAGAAAATTGTCTTGAAGGGGGAAAAGTGGAAATAGAAAGAAATAAAAAACTGCAATCACTACGTGAATGAAATCCTATGAGGAAAAATTACAGAAATCTCAAAGTCAAATTATAAAACCCTCAGCTCCAGTATGAAATATTATTAGCATCAAGAAATAAAATAAATATGATTGTGCCACAATTAGAATCAGAATAGACCAAGCAGCAATGACACCAGACAACCATTGGTCTTAGAATATTATATATCAAAGATCAAAAGAACTGGAGTTACAATAGAAAATGTCACCCTGCAAAGGTGAGCAAAATTCTTAATGAAAAAATGGCCATTTCATGAATTGTCAAACTTTCAGGAATTTATTTAAAAAAAAAAACCCGAACTTGTATGTCATAACATAGAAGTTATGATACGCAAGATCCAAGAGAAGTATGAGGTATATATCAAAGACTGGTCAAAAGGCACCAAGTAAGGACAGATTGTTTACCTTTTATATGAGGGAACGCAAAATGTATGTCTAAGATTGTGATTAGTAATTGGGTAGTTGATAAGAAAATTTGAGGTAAGCCTGAGTATGATATGGTGTCGTTGTCGTTGTCGTTGTTGTTTTGCTTTTTTTGGGAGGGCAATTGGGGTTTAGTGACTTGAGCAAAGTCACATGGCTAGTAAGTGTGTCCGACATCTGAGGCCAGATTTGAACTCAGGCTCCTTCTGACTCCAGGGCTGTTGTTCTATTCACTGTGCCATCTATGATATGTTGTTTTTTTTTAAAGTAAAACCATTTAGGAAAAGGTATAAAGAAAATAACTTTTAAAACAAGGTGCTGGAGGAAGACCTGGCACAGAGGAATTAGATGGGAGAGGATGGCTGGTAGTTCTAGAACTCTTCTTTCATCAGGAATGGGTTTAATAGGGAATTCTATATACGCACAGAAATATACATATGCACATATACATACATATATACATGTATATACACATATATGTTTTAAAGGCTTCTAAATTCAGAAACAAATAAAAGGCTAAGGGGATAGGGAGGGAGGGAAGGAGGAAGGGAGGATAAAGGAGGGATTTTTAGAGGGCAGGGTAAGAGAATAGGATAACAAAGGGTAGAGAAGGGTATTTAGATTAATGAAGAGGAGAAAGGAACCCCTGGGTTAAGTAATAAGAGGAAAAGGTAGTGGATAGAAGTAAAGTAAAAGAGTCAGACAACTGGTATTTCATTAAAGGCCTCATTTCTAAAATACATAGAGAAATTAATCAAATTTATAAGAATATAAGTCATGCCCAAATTGATAAATGGTCACAGGATATGAACAGGAAGTTTTCAGAGGAAGAAATTAAAGCTATCTATAATAATATGAAAAAACTTCTTTAAATCACTGTTGATTAGAGAAATGCAAATTGAAGCAACTCTTAGGTACCACATCACACCTGTCAGATTGACTAACAT
>CM053586.1:360447267-360470835 GCA_028646515.1 Pseudochirops corinnae
GCTATAAGACAACTCTACAAGTCTCAAGATGGAAGGAGATATCTACATTCAGAGTAAGACGTAGAAAGACTAGAGTTTAAATGGAGACTGAAGCAATACATGCTATCCCTCTTTTTCATGTCTGATTTTGTTTCTTTTTTCCCATTGTTCACTCATTGGTTATAATCCTTCTATACAACCAGACTGTTGTACAATGTGAAAGTATTTGCAGATCCTATACATGATTGCATGTTACCGGGGGTGGGGGGGAAGGGAGGGGAGAAAATCTGAAACTCTATTGTGGAACTGAATCTTGTAAACTAAAAGTAAATAAACAAGTCATTGAAAAAAAATAACTAGATGATCTGCTATCTACACCATTGGAAAGAATTTCCACATTGATGAAATCTCTGACGTGGTTCAGTATCACAATTCTATCACTTAGGTTCCCCAAAATGTTTTTTTTTTCTTCAAAGTGGTCACCCAAGGACCCTACAATTATGTCATCTATCTCTTTTAACATCAACTGATCCCTTGTATCATCATCTTATGCTGTTGCCCTTACCGCAAAGGTTTTTTTAAAGTCCTCTATCACAAAAGCCTTATAGTTTGCTTATAAACCTTCTATAGTTCCCATCTTCAATGACCTGAGATTCCATCAATATTGGGGCCATTTTCATTGGTATAAATTACAACCCATCTTTTCCTCCTCATCCTATTTTATCTTAGCTGCTGTTCTTCCATAATCCCCCTGACAAGGTGGTACCCTATGTGAAGCAGGCTGCCTTAAGTGTTTTTTTCTGTTGTTTATTTATTTGCATTTTGTGTGCACCAGAAATATACTCAGCAGTGCATCTGTTATCCATTGATATTGATTCATGAATGGTATATCTCCTTTTCAAATCACTATTTTTCTCAAATTATCCCTTAATATACTTTTTCAGGGGTTGTTATGTTATATTAACCTTATAAATACATTGGCACAACCTTGAATCATCACGCAGTTCTCCATTGTCTTTTTATCTGAGACAGTCAAGATTGGAAAGGAGAAGAGGTTCATGATGCTGTTGCCTAGTTTATAATTTTACAACATTACTGGAAGCACATTTATGTGAGAAAGGTGGGTGTCCACCAATCGATTGTCAGGGGACCATTAAAAGAACATGATGTTCTCTCGAAGTGGGGATCCCTCTTATCCATTTCTAGCAGCTGCTTATGTACGGAAACAAAATGGAGAATTAGAGAGCCTATCTCGAAGCCAATAAGACATACATGCCAATTCTACCTCTAGAATACAGGCAAGGCATGTAATCTTTTAGTGCCTGGCCAACTGTTTAAGAAAGTGAATCTGCATTGGTAGGAGTTTCCTTTTTCTAGGAGTGTCCTCTAGTATTGAAATCTGAAGTCCATTCTTTATCTCAATCCCCAATCCTACTCTGGGACAGGTAGGTGGTACACTGGAGACAGTGTAGGGATTATAATCAGGAAGACTCATGTCTAGAGAACAAATCTGGCCTGAGTCACTAACTAGCTGTGGGACTCTGGCAAGTCACTTGACATCTGTTTGCCTCAGTTTCTCTAATTGTAAAAGGGGATAAAAATAGAACCTACCTTCTAAGGTTATCATGAGTGACATATGAAGCAATACATATAAAGTTCTTTGTAACATAAAATGATATTATTTTAAAATACCTACGTGACTTAGTGAATTATTTGACCAATATGAGTCCAAAGTATGATAAGGCAGCTCAGAAAGCTAAGGTAAGATTAGACTTCATTAAGAGAAACAACTTCCTTTAATAAGAAGATGGTGATTCCAATGTACCCTGGCCAGGTCAGAGAACATCTAAAGTAGTGTTTTCAGTTCTGGGTACCAGCTTTTAGGGAGGGCATCTACAGCCAGGTCACTAGAATGGTGAAAGCTTCTCTAGAACATTTGGCTTTGGTTGAATGAAATGGGCATGTCTTTATTTTTGTTTTTCTGGGGAAAACAAAAGCAATCTTGGGGGAAGAAAGAGATAATTTTCAAGTAGGTAAGAGAGCTTAGGATTATTATATTTGACTTCAGAGGATGCAATTCATTGCTGAAGGTAGAAATTGTAAGGGAGTAAAAGAAGGCTTGATATAATGAAAAAAGAAAAAGAAAAAACACTTTCTAGAAATTAGAATTTCACCAAAGTTGAACAAGCTGTCTGAGATGATGCCCCTTCTTTCTGCAGAGGTAGGAATAAGTAATAATTTGTCTAGAGATAGTAAAAGAAACCCTAATTTCCCTTGAAACCAAACTCAGATACTCACAGGGTGGTGGTTGTAACTGTCAATCTATGACTTGACTATCAGATGAAAACATAGAAAGCTCTCACTTTCCAAGGAAGAAGAGTTGGAAAATCACGGCTAATTCAAGGAAGGGCCTGAAAGAATCATTGCTTTCAGAGGTGAAATTAATGAACCACTGCCACTGATATTTCACAGATAGTCAAAATCAAGGAAGGCTCCACAAGATGTCAGAAGTGCAAAAATTATGCACCGTTGTGAAAAACAGTCACAAAAGAGTGGTCTCAACTACAGGCTAGTGAGCTGAACTTCCATTCCTAAGAGAATTCTACAAAAGATCATTAAAGAAATGTTTAACAACCATCCAAAAAAGAAATCTACAATTATGAGTCAGCAAAGCATCATCAAGAATGGCTCATGCCATGCCTCACTAAGATTATTTCCTTTTCTTGGCAAGGTTATTAAACTAGTTGTTCAAGGCAGTAGTGCAGATCAAGTTTCCCTATAGGAGAGCAAGGCATTCAACAAATAAATCATATTACTCTTTCAAGGAAAAATAATGTATAGAATATATCAGTAGAATACAGACAGTATAATCCATCTACTGTCAAGCATATATATTATCAATAACACAGATAGAGGAATAGATGAAATCAAATAGATCACAAATGTATCAAATAGATTTCCTTTCTCTTCCCTTTTATCAAATTTTCAAATTATACAGAGCAATGAAGGATGGCTAACAAGCTGTGTATCCAAACCATCATCCCAAATCTATTTAAAAAAATGATAATTCTACCTTAATTACTTTACTTATGCAATACCATGCCAACATAATTGTGTAGAGCTAGAAAAATGTATATTAGAATTCATATGGGATAAAAAAAAAAAAAAGCCCAAAGATATCAAAAAGGGGAGGGAAGGGGAGAGAATTTAAAACTCAAATGCTTATGTAACTGAATTTTAAAAATTGAAAATTAATTCATTAATTAATTTTAAAAGTGAATACAAGTCATTCCCCAATTGAAAAATGGTTGAAGGATATTAAACAAATAGTTTTCAGATGAACAAAATAAATCTATCTATAGACATATGAAAAAAACTCTAAATCACTATTAATTAGAGAAATGCAAATCTAAATGACTTTAAGGTATTATATCACACCTATCAGATTGGCTAACATGGCAAAAACAATAAAATAACAAATGTTGGAGATGTGGAAAAATTGCAACACTAATACTTTGTTGATGGAGTTGTGAACTGATCCATCTATTCTAGAGAGGAATTCAGAACTAGGCTCAAAGGGCTGTACATACGTGTATACACTTTGACCCAGAAATACCACTTCTAGGACTGTATCCCAAAGAGATCATAAAAAATTAGAAAAGGACCCACACGTCTAATTTTTTTTTCCCGCTTTTAGTGGTGGCAAAGAATTGAAAATTGAGGGGATATTCATGAATTGGGGAATGGCTGAGCCTCTTGTGATACATGAATGAAATGGAAAATGCCATCCACATCCAGAGAGAGAAATCTGGAGTCTGAATGCACATAGAAGCAAACTATTTCCTCTCATTTTCTTTTTTTTTTGCATTGTTTTGTTTCTTCTTTCTCACAATTCCTCCCACTAGTTCTAATTCTTCTTTACATCATAACTAGTATAAAAGTATGTTTAATATAAATGTGTAAGTGGAGCCTCTATCAGAGTACAGGCCATCTTGGGAAAGAGAGAGGAAATGGAAGGGGGAGAAAATGTAAAGCTCAAAATCTAATGGAAGTGAAGGGGGGGATGGAGGCGAGATTCCAGAGCAAAAGCAGGAAATTGCTTGAGCTCCTGCTCCAACCGCCCACAATACTATAAAAAAAACCAAAGACTCTAAACAAATTTTAGAGCTACAGAACCCACAAAGTGATAGAGAGAAACAAATCTCCGTTGGAAGGCAGTCTGGCAGGCCAACAGGCAGGGTCTATCACACCAGGTTGGGAGGAGAGTGCAGTCTCATGTGGGCAGTGCTGGCCCAGATCAGCAGCACACAAACCAGCCAGAGCAGACTTTGGGAGAATGAATCACTGGCAGCTGTGCCAGTTTCCAGGCTTCTCAACCCATAAACATCAAAGATAAAGTAGAACATCAATGGGGAACTGCATTAATTCTGGGTGAGGAAAGAGCCTGGTCCGGCCTCTGCCCCCAGGGCAGCAGAGGTGACAGCTACTATAGCTGCTGCCATAGTAGCAACTGTCTCCTGAGTTATAGACCTATAGCTCATAGTGGGACCAACTGACTGTCCAGAGGACTATTGCAGGAATCTCTTTGCTCATGCTGAGGTGGGATACTCTTATTTTGCCCTGTTTGAATCTGGGTTTCAGTCTAGGGTGGTGGTCCTGGGGTGAGTAGAGCTAGTATGCCGAACTTGTAGAGGCTGCGAAGAGGAACACCTCTTCACAGTCCTGAGGCAGGTGTCTAAAATAAACTCTGATAACAGCTGCACAAAACCCCAGAAGTTTGGGACACATCACTCTCCACTCTGGAAGCAAAGTTCTATGATGACAAAGAGATAAAAAGTCAAGTAATTGGCTGGCGACGAGCAAACAGACAAATAATAATCAAACTATAGAATCTTTTTTTGTTGACAAAGATGATCAAAACATAGAAACAGAAGAAGACAGTAAAGTCAGAACTGCATCAAAAGCCTCCAAGAAAAATATGAAATACAGGCTACGGAGGAGCTCAACAAGGATTTTGAAAATCAAATAAGAAGTGGAGGGAAAACTGGGAAGAGATATGAGAATGATGCAAGAAAAGAACAAAAAGTGACTCAATAGTATGCTAAAGGACACCCAAAAAATATTGAAAAAAATAACACCCCCAAATGTAGACTAACTCAAATGACAAAAGAGGCCCAAAAAACCAATGAAGAGAAGAATGCCTTAAAAAGTAGAATTGATCAGATGGAAAAGAAATTTCAAAAACTCACTGAAGAAAATTAATTCCTTCAAAATTACATTGGAGCAAATGGAATCTAATGATTTTATGAGAAATCAAGATACTTTAAAACATATCCAAATGAATAAAAAAACAGAAAACAAGGTGAAATATCTCATAGGAAAAACCACTGACATGGAAAATAGATCCAGGAGAGATCACTTAAAAATTATTGGTCTATGTGAAAACCATAATAAACAAAAAGAGGCTAGACATCATCTTTCAAAAAATTATCAAAGAAAACTATCCTGATATTCTAGCATCAGAGTACAAAATAGAAATTGAAAGAATCCACTAATTGGCTCTTGAAAGAGATTCCAAAAGCAAAACTCCTAGGAATACTGGAGTCAAATCCCAGAGTTCCCAGGTTAAAGAGAAAATATTGTGAGCAGCCAGTAAGAAACAACTGCAGTATTGTGAAAACACATTCAGGATAACACAAGATCTAGCATTTTCTACATTAGGGGATTGTAGGGCTTATAATGTTATTCCAGAGGTCAAAGCAGCTAGGATTAAAGCCAAGAATCATCTACCCAGCAAAATAGTTTAACACTTCAGGGTAAGATATGTACATTCAATGAAATAGAAGACTTTCAAGCATTCTTGTTGGAAAAAAAAACAACAGTGCTGAAAAGAAAATTTTGCTTTTAAGTACAAAAAGCAAGAGTAGCATGAAAAGGTATACAGGAAATGGAAATCATAAGGAATATATGGAATACACACACATGTGTATATGTATGTGTACATATATATGTATGTAGACAGACATATATGTATTTATACCTGGGTGTATTTGTGTATATGTGTGTGTATGTGTGTGTGTGTGTATTCGTGTGTACATGTACATATAAAGGGCACAGGACGAGTTGAATATGAAGGAAGGATATCTAAAAAAATAAAATTAAGAGGTGAGATAGGAATATATTGGCAGTATGAGAAAGGGTGAGATAGGATAGGGCAAATTATCTCACATAAAATAGGCAAGAGAAAGCTGTTACAATGGAGCGAAAGATCAAGAAGGTGAAAGGGAATGAGTCAACCTTACTCTCACTGAATTTGTCTTAAAGAGGGAATAACACACACATTCAATTGGGTATCTTACCCTTCAGGAAAGTAGGGGAGAAGCGAATAAGAGGGGGAATGATAGAAGGGAGGGCAGATTGGGGGAGAGGGTAGTTAGAAGTAAACACTTTCGAAAAAAACAGGGTCAAAGGAGAAAATAGAATAAATGGGGGCTTTGGGTAGGATGGAGAGAAATACAGTTAGTCTTTCACAACAGGACTACTATGGAAATGTTTTGCATAACTACTGATGTGTAAAGTATATTGAATTGCTTCTCTTCCCACTGGAGGTTTGTGAGCAGGGAAGAAGGTAGAGAATCTGGAACTCAAAGTTTTAAAAACAAATGTGAAAAAATTGTTTTTACATGCACCTAGGAAATAAGATAGATAGGCAATGGGGTATAGAAATCCATCTTTCCCTACAAGAAAGTAAATGGGGGGAGGGGCACAGGGGAAGGATATAGGAGAAGAAAGATTGTGGTAAGGGGTAATCAGTATGCTTGCCATCTTGGGGTGGGGTTAAGAGAGAAATGGGGTGAAAATTTGTAATTCAAAATCTTGTGGAAATGAATATTGAAAACTAAAAGCTAAAAACAAATAAATTTTTAAAAAATATTTTAAAAATTTTATGGCAGTGAACAATTAATTATATTTTTAAAAAATACAAAAGTAATAAATAAATTTTAAAAAGTGAAGGGAGGTAGTCTAGCAATACCAGATCTCAAACTGTATCCTAAAGCAGGTATAATCAAAACAATTTGTAACTTTCCAAGTAATAGAGTGGTGAATCAGTGAAACAGATTAGTTACAAAATATACAGAAGTAAATGACCATAGCTATCTAGTGTTTGATTAATGTAAAGATCTACATTTTTGGGAGAAGAATTCAGTATTTGAGAAAGCTGCTGGGAAAATTGAAAAACAGTTTGGCAGAAACTAGGTAGAGAAAAAAAAAATCTTACACTCAATATCAGAATAACATCAAAATGGGAAAATTGTTTAGAAATAAAGGATGATTCGATAAGGAAATTAGGAGAACATGTAATACTTTATCTGTCAGATCTATGGATAAGAAAAAAATTTATGATTATATACGAGCTACAGAGTCTTACAGCCTATATAATGGAAAATTCTGGTTACATTAAATTTTAAAAACAAATGCACAAATGAAAAGAAATGTGGTAAGGCTAGAAGAAAAGGAGGAAACTGGAGCAGGGCAGAGGGGGATTTACAGTAAATTTCACTGGCAGAGAAATGGCTAAAATATATAGAAAACTTTGTCAAATTTATAAAAATATGCATCATTCCCCATTTAAAAAAAAACTGTCAAAGTATATGAACAGGCAGTTTTCAGAGGAAATCAAAGTTGTCTATAGTTATATGAAAAATACTCTAAATCACTAATCGATTAGAAAAAATATAAATTAAAACAACTCTGAAATACCACCTCTGCCTATCAAATTTGCTAATATGACAGAAAATAGTAAATGACTACAGTAATTATCATTGGATAAATTGAAAAAATTCAGCTTCTGGGAAAAGTACTAACTCTTTGACCAAAAAACTGCTGGAAAAAACTGGAAAATAGTAAGGCAGAAATTGGGTATAGGCCAGTGTCTCACATCATACACCAAGATAAGGTCAAAATTACTACATGAGTTAGAAATAAAGTGTGATGCAAGGAGAAAATTAGGAGAGCGAGGAATAGTTTTGTTTTTTTTTCCTATCATATCTGTGGGAAAACAACCAATTTATGATCATACAAGTGAGAGAGAACATTATATGATGAAAAACTGATGACTTTGATTATATTAAATTAAAATGTTTTTGTACAAACAAAACTAGCACAACCAAAATTAGAAGGAAAACAGAAAGTTAGGATTTTTTTCTAAATAATGAGTTTCTCTGATAAAGATTCAATTTCTCAAATGTATAGTGAAATGAGTCAAATTTACAAGAGTACAAGTCATTTCCCAATTAATAAATTGTCAAAGTATATGAACAGGAAATTTTCAGATGAAGAAATTAAACCTCTACATCACTATTGATTACAGAAGTACAAATTAAAACAACTCTGAGGCATCACCTCACAGTCATCCCATTGACAAATACTATGGAAAAGGAAAATGATAAATGTTGGAGAAGGTGTGGGAAAATTGGGAGATTAATGTATTGTTGCTACAGTTATGAACTAATCCAAATTTTCTGGAGGGCAGAAACTATACCTAAAGGGCAATCAATCTCTGGATAACTTTTGATACTACTGGGTCTGTAGCCTGAAGAAATCATAAGAAAGGGGAAAGTGTAGTGGCAAAAAAAGGAGTACTTAGCTCCTTATTTCAATTCTTCAAGTGTCTTTTCATCTTGCCTGTGATTATATCAAGTCTTTATTAGAAACATAACCTGTGAAGCCCACAGTGGGAGGAATTTGCTATATAAAAGCAAGAGCACAAACTGGGATGAAGCAGAACTGGGAAGAAGAATGGCTGTGGTGCTGGCACTTTGTCTGTGTTGATGGTACATTGTCAGACCTGTCTGCTGATAGAGCATGTTGCTGTTTTTATAGAAGCCCTGAGACCTTACCGATGATTCAGAAGCCCTGAAGGAGGACTTTCCTGCTATCTGTTTTGAGAAGTCCTGAAGGAGGGTTTCACTGATGTTTTCACAGTGTTTTCAGGTGTTTTGTGTTTATTTCTCAGAGAGAGACACTGTCTGCCTGTCTATGTTGATTTCACAGGCAGAAAGTGAATTGATGACAGTGTCAACAATGTGTGTGAACATTGTTGTAACTCTGCTAAGCTTGATGTCTGGAGCTAGACCACTAGCTGAACCAAGAACTGAAATAGGAGCTGAACTAAGAGCTGAACCAGGAGCTGGATCAGGAGGTTGAAGGTGCCTACTTGTGAATCCAAGTGACAGATGGGTGAATTCAGACAAGAGCTGGGAGCATGGAGGAGGAAACTTGGATTTTGACAGTCAGCCTTGAGTCAAGATGAAAGGACATTTCCTTGGGTACTTAGTGCTGACTGACAAGATCATGATTTACTGTAATCTGGGGGTGGGAGACTTTTAGACTATGTATTTTTTAGTCTTTATGGATGTTTGAGGTAAGGATGATCGAAAGACTTTAGATGGTACTTTGCATTGATTTATTCAAATGGTGATCTACTAAATGATACCTTTTTGTTAAAGAATATGTGGCCACTTTAGTAGTAAGTTGATAAGTTATATTGTTGTGAATGTTGAACTTTGGTTTCTGTGAACGTTTTGCTTTAGTTTACTGGTGAAAAATAGAGAGTTCATTATACTATGTGATCAGAACCTAAAAGCTGTTCACAGCATCAGTCCTATGGAAAGCTGCTCATGCTTGGCTTTACAGAAACAATTCACATATCTAAAGTAAATTATAGCAGTTCTTTTTGTGGTAGCAAAGAATTGTTTATTAAAGGTGAGCCCATCAGTTGGGGAACAGTTGAATAAACTGCAGAATATGAATGTAATGGAATACTATTATACTATAAGAAACAATGAGCAGACATTTCAGAAAAACCTGGAAAGATTTACATGAACTGAAGCTGAGTGTATTTAGCAGAACCAGGAGAACATTGTACATAATATCAGCAATATTGTGTGATCATCAACTATGGTAGATTTAGCTCTTCTCAGCAATAAAAATGATCCAAGACAATTCCAAATGACTCACGATGTTAAATGCTATCCACACCCAAAGAAAGAACTAATGAAGTCTCAATGCAGATTAAAGCACATCATTTTCAGGTTATTTTTCTCATTTTTTTCTTTTGTTCTGCTTCTTTTTTCACAATATGACTAATATGAAAATATTTTACATGATTGCACCCATACAACCTACAAAAAATTGCTTTCTGTCTTAGAGAAGAATGGAGAGAAAGAGGGAGGGAAATATTTGGAATTTAAAATCTTATAAAAATGAATTTAAAAAATAAAAATAAACTCTAGTGGCTACACACACATATATGTATATGTGTATATGTGTGTATATGTATGTGTTAAAAATTGAATTATGTGTAATTGAGAAAAATAGAAACATTCTTAAAAATCTTGACCATGTAGAATAGTGAACTGAATAAAAGAAGATGAAGTCCAGAGGGCCCTCCTTTAGACAATAGATGCTCTAAGGCTTTTACTCTATCATCGAGTATTTTCTTTTCTTTTGGTAGTCAACCAACAACAACGACACATTGTAGTCACCTTGCCTTTAAGTGTGTGAGTAACAGTGTTCTTGATGCAGAGAAAATTTCATGACGTCTATTGTTTTCCTCCTCTTATTTTCATGAAAGATGGCCTCTTTATGGACCCAGATCATTTTGTATCATCAACACAAAGTATTGGTTCAAACTCCAACCTTGTGCCAGATACTGTATTAAGTATGTTATAAAAATTATATCACATAATCGCCACAACAATCCTGGGAGAGCAGTGTTATTAACAACCTCGTTTTATAGTAACATTTGTTGCTCAGTGGGTCACTACTTCTCCTTGTTTTTCTTGTTTTGTTTTGTTTTGTTTTGTTTTTGTTTTTGCTTTTTTTAGTGGAAAGTTGCACAATAAAGAGAGATGGAAGAGTGGAGTAGAGTAGACACAGGGTCACTCTAATGGTCATGGCAACAATAGATAATGTCAAGCTCATTCAGACCCCATTGAGACATTAAAAGAGAAGCAGTCTTCACAGTATCTGTGCTCTGGATGTCTGCTCTTTGATCATGACTCCTAGTAACTGGGAAACACAAGAAGAAATGACCACCCCATGGACACCTAGGAAAAAAGACTGAGGAAACAATAGACAGGCCATCAAAGCTCCAAAGATGATGTACTCTTGGAAATTGGCCTTGTCTCCAAGACTCCACTAAAATGCTTGGAGTATAAAGCTGGCACATGTAGACAACCTACAGGAGACCTTCCCTGGCCAAAGTACTGGACATAGCCAGTGACTTCTATTTATAACAGAAGACAACAGGGTAAGCTAAACTAGGGAAACAATTCTCAATTCTCCCTGGGTGAGCACAAGCAAGGTGGGACTTTTTATTGTCATTGCTTTTTTTTTTTATTTTTCCTTCTTCTTGTTGGAATTCCTCCCCCCCCCAGGCTAAATTGTAAACAACTGAATGATTAATATTCTTTGATAATTCACAGCTGTGTTGAGTCACATAGGTTTTTGTGCCTTCTGACTTTGAGCCAATCAGGGGCTGAATCTTTGTAATATATTCTGGGAGGTTGGAATTTTGTTTTGGGGTTTTGCTTCTGAGAAGAATCTTTTGATTGCCTAGCCAAGACTCTGAGTAGCAGTATATTCAGAGCACAGAGCCCCCTCAACTGTGACTTGCCCAAGGTCACACATCTACTAAGTGTCTAAGACTGGATTTTAACTCAAGTCTTCCTGACTCCAGATGCAAGACTTCATCCCTTCCACCACCAGCTGCCTAGTGCAGATGTCCATGCTTCCTTGGTCCAGTGATGTATGTAAAGTATATAGCAATATTGTCATGTTCAGACAGTTGAAGCCCTGTCTATTGGTCTTTATGCTAATTTCTCCACTTGTATATTCTCTATTTCTATGATTGTACATGCATCCCTGGGAGTGAAGGGAAAAGGATCAGCAAAAATTTTATTTAGGATATGATCTTTGATCTGAGCATTGAAGGGCATTAGGGATTTTAGGAGACAGACATGAGGAGAGTACCTTGCAGGCAAGACAGAGATTCTGTGCAGACTTTGCATACTATAACCTGGACTAAGATACAAGCTCTTCCTCCCAACTCATGTATCTTTGTTGATCCTAGACCCACCATTAAACTTACCCAGGCTCTAAACTTTATATCCATGTCTTAACTTAGCTCTTAGCACTAATATTCAAAGGATAAGTAAGTCCTTCTCAGTGTCTCTGAATTACAAGCACTGCTTTTCATTCCTATTGTTATCAACCAATTTCAGATCTACATAACCTTCTGATTATACAATGCATACATTATACAATACAATACAAAAGGGATTTTTCCCCCTTTACATGAAACCTAAATCTCCCTTTCTGAAATTCCCAAACTTTGCACCTATTTTTGCCCTCTGGTGTCAAAAAATAATAAATCAAATGTCCCTTCCCCATAAAAAACCTTCCAGATGTTTGAAGACATAAAAGATGCCCTTCCTAGGTCTTTTTTTCTTTACATTAAATGCCACCACTCCTTCAAAGGATCCTGGCATGCCATGGTTTCCAGCTCTCTCATTCTAGTGTCCTTCTTCCATTTACTCTAGATACTCAATCCATTCTGCAAATGGGGAAATATGTAGACAACTGAAATGACAAGTCCAGCTGTGAAAAGACGAGCAAAATACCAAGATCCCAGCACCTCTGTTGTCAGAATAATGTTCTACTTATCATAACCTGAGGTTCCACTGACTGTCTTGCCCGTTGCTTTATGCTTACATATTTAGTTTGCTGCCTATAAAAATCCTTGGATGTTTATTTATCTCTTGGATTTCCTTACTCATCTTGTACATATAGGGCTGATGCTTTTTAATGTAAGTGTTAAGATTTTACCTTTGTCTATATTGAATTGTATTTTACTAGCTTTCATTTATTTTTAGCCAGTTTAGTATTTTTAATAACAACTTTCCTATTCATTTGTGAGACAGCACTTCGCCCAGAATCCTGTCATATTAAAATTTGATAAACATGTCGTCTATGTTTTTTTTTTTTTTTACCTAGCTCATTGATTTAAAAAAAAATAAATAAATAGCATAGGACCAAGGGAAAAAAAAATCCATGCAGAGCTCTACAGGAGACAACTGCTCAGATGAATTTAAACTGCATAGTTCCTATCCCTTCAACATCTTTGAATTCATAAACTTGTCTAATCTACATATTTATATCAATAAATATATAAAACATACACATATAAAACAGCAAGAGAGGATTTGTCTTGGGCTTTGCTAAAATTTCATAAAACTTGATCAAAAGAATTCTCCTTATCCACCTGTGTAACCTTGTCAAAAAAAAAAAAAAAGAAATTCTATTCTTCTGCATTTCTTAAACATTGGAACATTAGCTCTCCCTTAGATCTCTGGCACTTCTCCATCAGCTCTTAGAAATCACCAACAGTGGCTGAATGATCAGATCAGTTAGTGCTTTCAGTACCCAAGGATCAGGTAGCAAGATAGTGAGCCCTTCACGGGTAGTAATTCTTCCCTTTCCCATGACCTCTTTTGAGGAGGGCATTAGCATCTTTTTTTTTTTTTTGCATTAGCATCTTTTTAAAAACCATTTTTGTTCTTCTCTTTCTAAACTAAAGATCATTTTCCTTCGCAGAGAAAATGAGCAAAATGTGACTAAGTCTTCCTTGTCTAAATTGCAAGCTATTATCTGTTCTGTGCATCAATGCTATTTCTTTTTTCTTAATTATTATTTTCTTTTAAATCACTGAAATAGGGGCAGCTAGGTTGTGCTGTGAATAGAGCACTGGCCTTGGAGTCAGGAGGACCTGTGTTCAGATTTGACCTCAGACACTTAACACTACTAAAAAAAACTAGCTGTGTGAACTTGGGCAAGTTACTTAACCCCAATTGTCCTAAAAAAAAAAACAAACAATAAATAAATAAATCACTGAAATATTAGCATAATGACTGATGGATGGTCCTTCAACTGAAAACTTGGATTTGTATCTACAAAATTCACTGTTGCCTTCTTGGACCTGATCAATTTAAGTGAACTACCATTCAGACAAATGGGAAGATAGATTGATACAATCCCACTCATGGCTACTTTGCTTGAGGTTAAAGTTTTCTAAGTAGATCACCTAAATTTCATTGAGTTTATCTAATTGGATTTGAATGTTAATGACATTATCAAAAAAAATAACTCCCGAATCTCCCCTTGAATCTTACCCCCCAAAGCAACGCTTTAATCAGGCTAATATAAGAGATTCTGAAATCTCATGAGTTACTTTCTGCCCAAATTACCCAGGCATTTTCAAGTTAAAGACAAAAATGACTGGCATTTGGTTTCATTTTGATTTTAGGGATCTCTAGGAATTGGAAAGTATTTCCAGACATTTCCCACGTCCATAATGTGACAGGATTCATCCGTCCTCAATTTAACTGTTTAATTTGTCCAAGGAGGAAGGTTGTCCCACCTGAAAGTGTCTCCATTCTGGATTCATTTTGGTTTCATCTTCATTTGAATCAAGTCAGTGACCCAGACAGGCCACCAGTGACCAAGTTTCTTGTCATCCCAACAAGAACAGTTGTGTGTGTGTGTGTGTGTGTGTGTGTGTGTGTGTGTGTGTGATTTATTTATTTATTTGAATATTTGGCCATTGCTGAGTTGACCGTGTCCACAATAAGGCTATTCCCTTGGTGGAACCCTGCTGATTAAAAGTTCCATTCTTTTCAGAATAGAAAACCAGCTTTTGCTAATGTGAACAGAATGTACAGTCTTTCACTTTGCTATATTCACACTCCTTAAAGACAGCCACTAGAAGGAAATGTCTGTGGGCGGAATCCAAAAGAAGCCAAAGGGAGAAAGGAAGAGAGAAAGAAAGAAACCAAAGAATGTCTAATACCCACTTTGTCCTCTTTCTTTGGGAGTGTATAAGCCTTTTGGGCACAACCTCTATTCTAAGCACTGTTTGGGACTGGTCTGCTGGCAACTGATAAATTATGATTTTAACAACAATTTAAGTTGTGGGGAAAAGTTGTTGTTTCAAGGTGATTGCAAGTTTTCACAGCATTCTTACCCATCCAGCTAAACATCCTCTCTTTGAAACCCAGTTACAACTCATTTATTTGACTTAATATAAAGGATCAACAGCTGTGGTAATTGCAGGCAATGGAGAATACAGAGAAGACCCCAAAAGTTGGGATGGACCTTTTGAGTCAGCTTTCAGGAGGATCCAGACAAAGAATGGGCAGGCTTGCAAGGGAGCAATGTTCCTTATTAGAATGAACAAATCAGCCAGTGAGAACATGATGTCATTCAATTATGTCAAGATAAAGTGTGAGTTATAATCCTTGAAGCCATAACAGAACTTTCTATTAGTGAAATAGTTAGAATCAGGGCTTGTTTTAAGAGAAAGAAAATGTTGTACCAAATGAAATATATGCTATGGAAATGGCCAGAGCAGAATGTAGAAAGGGTACAATGCAAAGAACTCCCTGTGTAATTTTAAAACTCATCTAGGAGAAAATGAGGTATTATGAATAGAAAGCTTGAATAAGAAAGACAGTTTACAAAACTCATTGAATATTCAGAGTTGAAGTGGCCCACCCTAATTATCTAGACCAACATGTACCCAAAAAGGAACTCCCATAAGCAGTGGCCACCTAAATCCTGCTTAAAGACTCCTAAGGAGAAGGAAGCCAGCACTTCTCAAGGAAGCCCATTTTCCTTTGGGGAAGTCCCACATACTATGAGGGTTTTGTTGTAATTTTGTTTTGTGTTCTGGAAAATTAACCAATTTGTCTCTCTGTAACATCTTCTGCTGTTTTGCTGAAAGTCTCTTGACATCAAAATCCTTCACATCCTAAATGTTTCCCTCTTTTTCAGTGTCATTATTCAACCTTGGTGACCAAAACCTGTCATATCTGAAATGGACTGAATGAGAAAGTCCTTTCACTGCTCAAGGACATGACCTGCTCCCTGCTTTGTGCTGTAAGACACTGGGTTTTAGGGAAAAAAAGCAAAATACAATAAATTTGGGCTCAGAAAAACAGTTTCAAATCCTTTCTATTTCTTCTCCTTACTCAGGCACATTCCTTCATTCCTCTGGGCCTCAGTTTCCTTCTCTATAAAATGAAGGCATTTGATTTGATTTCTGAGGTCCCTTCCAACCTGACATCTCTTATCCTTAAGCACAAGTCATAGACATGGTGTGATCTGTGGCAGTGGAGTTATTTCCATACCTACAGTTACCAAGACTGAAGAAATCCTAAATCTTTCCTTGAACATGCAGTCAAAAGAGCCCTGGAATTTTAATTCATTTTAATTCATTTCGGCTTCACATCTCAGTTCTAATACTTAACATCTGTGTGACCTTAGTCAACTTCCAAAAGCTCTCTGGGACTTAAATTCTTCTCCCCAAAATGAGATGGTTGGACTTTCTAATATTAATGAAGCTGCTTAAAAACACTTTCAGTTTTGCAAAGCATGTAAAGATATGACTTCACTTGACTTGTACTTTAAAAGCAAGTGTGTGACTTAGATCTTATTGATATCCCCATATTACAAAGAAAGAAACTGAGATCTGGCTTCAAAGTTCCTTCCAATTCCAAATCAATGAGAGAGAAAGACAGTGACAGACAGAGACAGAAAGAGACAGAGACAGAGAGACAGAAAGCCAGACAGAGAGACTGAGAAAGTGATACTGAGATAGAGTTACAGTGACCAAGAGACTGAGACAGAGAGACAGACAGAAAGACTGAGACAAAGGGAAGGCAGCAACAACCTTTCTGCGAGCTCTAAAGCCTCAGATCTAAATGAAGGCATTCAGGATAAGTGAGGAGCTGCCCAAAGAAAAAGGTTTGTGTGAAGGGGATTTTAGGGAAAGCCATGAGCCTCATGTAGCAAAGCATGCTAAGTGACGATGCAAGAAGTCTGTTGCACGAATTTGTACAGCTCCCTCACATTCCACCACGACAGGAGCCCTTGTCCCCCAGCTCATCGATGGACTTTCATTAGAGCAATTATGGGACACAGCAGCCTTGGAGAAACATGGACTGGAATGTGCAGTCATAATAGCCATGGAAAGTCATCGTGTATATTGGCATGATAAAGATGTGGCTGCACAGAGAATGGGACAAAATAGGTATTACTGAGTTATAAAAAGGGCTGAAGCAATCAAGGTGCTGCCATATCATTTATCATGGTGAGCCATTAGGATTAATCAGCCCCCCACACCTGTGAGTGCCAAAGGAGCTACCAAGGAGCTCCGGAGCCCTGGGGGATTTCTCTTTAAAGCATGTGGCTGCTGCATTACTTAGCAGGTGTCTGTCTGTCTCTGTTGATCTGTGTGCAGGCCGGTCAGAGGTAGCCTGGGACTGAGAGGGACAATCCACCTCTTTTATCACCCCCCCAAGAGAAAAGGGCTGTAACTAAAGAAGACAAAGTTTGACTTTGTTAAGGTCAGTGACATTTCCTGGTACTTGTGTTGGCCCTTCTCTTTGTTCTGTCAAGGAAAAAGCATGCACATGTAGCCAGCCAGTGCTCAGTCCAAATGAAGCCATCCTGTGAAGCTTTGGGACATCTCCATCCAGCCTGGTTTAAACAGGCACCTTGAAAGATGGCCCCACAGACTTCACATCTAGCATCTCTTGAGTTGAGATAGGGGAGTCCAGGAGAGTTTCGTTTTGTATTTCAATAATTAAGAAAATGTAATTTGAAAGAATGGATGTGGCCTTTCTGAAGGCAGTTGCAAGCTATGTGATGCATTACAGAGTGCCAAGCTTTGGAATAAGAAATCAGCATTTGAACCCCGGCTCTGCCACCAACTCTAGGTGATTGTAGGGAAGGCACTTTCTCTTCATACGGCTTCATACAGCACAGGAGGGAGTGGGACGAGCCAATAGCATTCACAGAGGAAGTTTATGGACATATTTCAAGGTGCCCATGAACTTGGATGGGAAAAACATATCTTTATTCTCGCTAACTTTTAGTTTTCTTTGTACCATCATATATTTTATTTTATGTATTTAGAGATAGTATTCTGAAAAGAAGCCTGTAGGTTTTTCCTGTCTATCAAAGGGATGCATGAATAAAAAAAAAACAAAGCTAAAACAAACAACAACCCTGCATTAGATGATGACCTCCGAGCACTGCTCTCTCTAGGGTCTGGAGACCATACCACATGAGTATTGGTTGAAGGAACTGGGAATGTAAGTCTGGAAAAACAAGGTTTTCCTGTGAGTGCCCTACTCTGCTTTCTCTTAAGGGAAAGCCCCGTGCCACATCTGATGATCCTAAAACTGAACTCTCAACTCGAGTGGATCAAAAGATAGAATCACTACAAAGTGCTCAGTAGAGTGTATGATACAGAGCAGGCACTTAATGAATGTTGGCTAAATTGAAATCTAGGAGGTAAGTGTAATGGAATCTTGGCAGACAGCCGTCACCATCCATCAAACAACCAACCATCCACAGCATCTGCTCACACCAGCCCTGCCCAAGATGGGGCACCCACTATCAGAAGGGGGCTGCTTCCTGCCCCCAAGGAGTTTGACTGGAGCCAACATTTTTGCAGAACACAAACATATATAATATATGTACATGCATGAATATTGCATACACTCCCACACAAATATGGAACAATTGTGCAAGGTGTTTGAGGAGGAAAGGAGACATATTGATGAGGGAAGATCAGTACTTGATTCCTGAAGGAAGAGATGCCAGAGTTCAGTCTTGAAAGAAGTTTGAGAGGCCAAGAGATGGAAATGAGAAAGGGAGCATTCTGGGGATGCATAAAGATGTAGGATTCTCAAGACATTAACACTGCTTATCTTATGGGCTGCAATTCTGTATGTTAGAGATTGCACATAGGATGGCCCCTTTTGTAGAAAAGACATTCTGCATCACTCTACTTTAACTCTTTTCTCATCTTTTTATTAGTAAAAGCAATAACAATTTAACAATTAAGTAAATACAATCAATGACAATTATAATTAATAAGAATTTATACCTGGGAAAATACTCGAAGCATCTGATACTTAACAAGAACAGCAAAAAGCTCCCTCAGTGTCCTTCTGGAAGCATGGATGTTCTTAGTCTAGTAATGGTCACCTTCCTTAGAGCTGTTGCCCTTGGCTTCTTTGCAGTGTGGAGGTGATATGAGGAATTTGCTTGTTCAGTCTTTTTCGATATCAGCTACCAATAAGACCCCCTCCAAAAAGCAATAGAGAATCCTCTAAAGCTAAGCTGACAAAGGATAGCATGTGCTCTTGGATCCTGGTCACCTCCAGGTGGCTGGCTAATTGAAGCATCACGGATTGCATTTTATCCTTTTCTTCATGCCCAGGGTAAGACTTTGCATTTGTGTTGGCCTCTGGAAGGCAATACATGGGCCATTGGTCTTCCTTCCATGGCAAAGATGTTCAAGCACATCATACACCCCAGAAACCCTCCAAAACAAGGTGACCTGTATGAGGACAGTAGCAGCAGTCCTCACACATGGCAATCAAGGCAAGAGGATGTGCTATTAATAGAAGCCACTTAGCCTCCTCTTTTCCTCCTTAAGGCACTTTATGAACATTACCTAATTACTCCTCACCCCCACCCTCCCTGCATAGTAGGTAAATAATTGTTATCCTCCCTGTTTGAGGAAACTAAGGTGGAGGTTAAGTGGTTTGCTTGCTCGGGCCTCAGAGAGAGGCAATGTTGAAACTGAAATTAGGACGTTTTCATTTATATTAATTTATTTTGGAAACTGTATTGAATTTGTAATGATAATTCATTAGATTGCATTAATTCCTATTACATAGGCCATATCACACACTGCCAAGTGCAAGTTACTGTTGGGCAAATGAGGGGAGAAAGAAAACCCCAGAGTCACCACCCCACATCTTCTGGGTTTTATTGATTAGAGACCCTGAAAACAGACTCCAGTCAAATATGACTATGACTTATTCTGCCTAGGCTATGGTTCTGACTGAGCTTTTCCTTCTTCTAATGTAAGAAGGAATGGATGGTGCATAGAGTGTAGGGCTAACAGTCAGGAAGACCTGAGTTCAAATCCTGGGTAAGAGAGTAGCTATGTAACCCTGGCAAGAAATTGAACCTGTACTCTTTTGGGCTCAGTTCCTCACCTGTCAATGAGGAGGGTGAGACCAGATCTTCTGGAAGGCCTATTCAGGCTATAAATCTGATTTCTTACTGTAGCCTAACATTAAGCATTGATGGCTAGAATCCTCTGAAAAGATCATAAAGAACCTAGGAAATGATCAAGGGCCAGCTTAGTTTCCTTCTACTTTGCCTCCTGGTCCTTTCATCTTCACTTTACTACCTTAGGCCTTAGTCTCCTTCTCCCTAAAAAGAGCAAGTTGAACCCGATGGCTTCTCAACTCCCTCTCAAATCTGAACAGGTGAGTTTTTCTTTTTCAAGCAGCAAAAGTGTTCTGGTTATCCCTGCCAAATCTCCTAAAGATTCCTCTAAAAAAACAAACAAACAAACAAACAAACCTTTCTGTGTCTAATCTGATTTAGGAATCTGAGAAATGGCAGAGATTAATGGCCTAATTTGTTATTCATGAGGATATTTGCATTTGAAAAGAAAGCACATGTGTGACCTCCTGCTGAGTAAAATCTAGTGGCTTCTATCACCTGCAAGATCAAATATAAAATCTTCCATTTGGTGTTCAAAGCCCTTAGTCGCCTGCCTCTCCCCCCCACACACACACCAAACAAAGACTTTCCAATATTCTCAGACCTTATACCAGTCCTTCCTGATGTCACAACCCTTTAATACTCTTATTTGGGTGTATCTACATGTGGGCGGATCCGCCTGGAGACAGAGGAGCAGAGTCTTGGTTCCTAAGACCATAGGAAATATGTGTTTTCTGCTGGTCTTAGGCAACCCCTGTCACCCCTGTCAAAGGGTTGTTTGACCCCCAAAGGGGTCATGACCCACAGGTTGAGAACCACTTCCTTACACCCTCTCCCAATGGTCTCTGATCCACTGATTCCTCCCTCCTGCCCCCTCCTCACACAAGCTCCTGGCTCTCCCCCATGACTAGCATTTTCTCTTTCCTCATCTCCACCTCCTGGTTCCCTGGCTTCAGTCTTACTGAGAATCCTAAGCCACATTTCCTCCAGAAAACATGTTCCCATACCCCTTCCTCTTAGAGCCTCCCCTCTGCTGATTATTTCCTCTTCATCCTCAATGTCTACAGTTATTCCCATGCTGTCTCGCCCATTGGATGGAGAGTTCTTTGAGGGTGGAGACTATTCTGTGCCTTTCTTGGTATCCTTAGTGCTTTGCCCAGTACCTGGAATGCAGTAGGCATATAATTAATCTTTAGAAAGAAGGGAACAAAACATTTATGAGGCAAATGTTTTATGCCCAGCCCTGTGCGGAGCACTTCACAAATATCTCGTTGGACCCTCCTGATGACTCTGGCCTATATTGCTGTCATTTTTCTCATTTTACAGTTGAAGAAACTGAGGCAAGCCGAGGGTGACTTGCCAAGGGTCACACAGCAGGTTATTGTCAGAGGCTGGATTTGAACTTGGCTCTTCCTGACTCCAGGCCATCCAGCTGCCTCTGGCTCTTAGATTGCCTGACTTTAGAAACAAGGTAGTATTTTAGAAAGCATGACAAGTTCTAAGATTTCAGGTATTAACTGTTATATCTGAGGAGAGTATAGTTGGGAGAGACAAGATACTCGACCTCCAGAAAATCTCTCCCACTTGTCCTCTTCTCTACTCACAATGCCTGGCCTAAATCACAGCCGTCATTACTTCTCAGCCAAACCACTGCAATCCCTTCCAAATCCATGGGTCCGACTCCCCTGCTAGCTCCCCTCTCCAGGCCATGCTCCTCATACCTGACAAATGAGTTTTTTAAATATAGGCCATATCATGTCACAACCTCCCTCATAAGTTTTTCTCCCTCCATATTGCCCCTAAGATAAAATGCACATTTTTCTGCTTCACATTTGATGCCCTTTATAGAATGTCTCTATCTTTGTTAAGTGTTTACACAATGCTCCAACCCTCACACTTTACATTTCATTCAAAATGAACTCCTTGCTATTCCCCATACAAGACTCCAACTCCTGTGGCCAGACTGTAGCTAAGTGATCTCTTCCTATTGTGGCCTGAAGAGTTCCCACCTCACCTCAGTTAATGACTAGCTCCCTTCAAAGCCCAGTTCAGACTCTGCTTCTTACCCAAGATCTTTCCTGGTCTTCTCTTCACTCTCAAGGACATTTTTTTATAAATATTCCTCTCTGAAACTAATTACTTCATATTTACTTTGTATATACTTAGGAAGGAAGGCTCTTCTAGTGAATAATTTCCTGGATTCAGGAAAATATGAGTTAAAATCTTGTCTTAGACAATAGCTGTGTTACCCAGGCCAAGTCACTTAAAAGCTCTGAGCTTCAGTAACATCATGTGTAAAATGAGAGGGCGACGGTAATAACAACATCTCCATCCAGAGTTGGGGAAGACATCTCCTGTCTCGCAATCTCCATCTTTAGAAGAATTTGTTAGCTTGGCTTCTGTGAGAGCCCAGAGAAAATGACATATGGTAGGAGGCCAGTGAGATTGCAAGTCAAATATAATGACTAACCATACTAAAAGGAAAAGAAATGCAGTGCTGTGCTAAGGGAGATTGCACCTCCCAGGTGATCCAGAGCCTAGCTTAGCCAATGGAATTACTGGTCTGCTATGCAAGGAAAACCACTGAATGGACTGCCATGAAGGAAGCATTTGTTCTACCAAGCTGTGAGTGCTCCCTTCCTGGCATGTACTAAATACTGATGGTCAGCTGGAAAGTTGCCCCTGTGCTAGCCCCTACAATACCTGCCTGAAGCATCACAAAAGATGCTTCAAAAATGGGCCTTTGCTCCCTTCATCCACCTTCCTATGCTGTTGTGAAGACTGGATGAGATTATGTGCATTAGGCATTCTGTAATCCTTAGAGTATTGGAGGGAGGTTTTTCTTGTTTGACATTCTTCTCTGTGTAGATGCTACTTCTCCAAGGCATAATGTTAGCACCTGGACAGTAGGAAATATCTGGAGCTTATGTTTGTAACATAAGTACCCAGTATTGTGCTTAACATATTAAACACTTAATAAAGACTGATTGAATAAATGAATGAATGAATGAATGAATGAATGAATAATGCAGGTAGGGAGCATTCCATTCATCTTCCTTTGGTTCCCAGCACATACTGCAGACCACCCCACAGAGAGCCAGCCCAATGCAAATTCATTTCCTTATGGTTTGAGTATTAGAAGATAGCATTTTGTACTGAGTTAAGTGGGTAGTTTCTGAGATGCGGCCTTCAAAGGCATTTACATATAGTAGGTATTCAAATATATGTGTGAAAAGTTTGGTCAGGACATTTTCCACAAGTGTTTCTCCAGTTGTGCCTTTTTGTAGTGATGGCAAGGCAATATGGCAGACAATATTTGGGCCCCAGTTGGTCATTTTTCTTTACTACTCCTTTAGTATTCTCTTTCTCTCTCTCTCTCTCTCCCTCTCTCTCTCTCTCTCTCTCTCTCTCTCTCTCTCTCTCTCTCTCTCT
>CM053586.1:360471335-360493650 GCA_028646515.1 Pseudochirops corinnae
AGTATTGGGGATCTTTCAATAGGATGATTTTGGAGAGAGTGTTGTGCAGAGAATAAGAGCGAGCTGAGACCTGGGTTCAAGATAAATTTAGGTGTGGATTTATTAAGCAAGTGTGTGACTACCAGAATGTTCACTCAAATTGGTAGTAATCCATTGAGGGTGCAGACTTTGGTTATAAAGGCTAAAACCACAAAAACCACAATCCGGGAGGGGAGCTAGCTGAAGACATGACATACAGAATCAAAGAACAGTGATTGGTTAGATCCATAGCTCAGGGCTAATTTGGGAATATGGTGCAAGGGTACAAGGGTGCAATCTTCCTGTGTCTTAGGGGTCCATCCTAGAACAGGGTGGAGGGCACAGGGTGGAGGGCTGTAATCAGCACTTTCCAGAACAGGGTGGAGGGTCATGGGGTAAGGGGGACTGGAATTCCCCAGAACTGGCCAGAGTCATGTTCTGGGCAAAGGGTGTGAGGACCCCGCTTGGTCAGCAGAACAGGACAGGGTGGTCTCTACATAAGATCTTTGCACCATAATGAAGCTTGTACACTATCATGATTCAAGGACAATATGCAAAATGCTAATTGGAGGAAGGAGGGGGTGAGGCAACTAAGCCTTGGGCTATTGCCCAGGCATGCCTTCTAAGCTGTTTCAAGCTATAACAGGGTATAGGATAGCAACAGAGACAAAAATATCCAAGGGCTTAATAGTGGGCCACAAATCAGGTGGTGTGTAGTGACCTGGGATTTGGGTTTAGGTACAATGGGAGGGCATTCAAGGAAACTGGCATGACAGTAGAGGACCTGAGTAGAAGATGACATGTGATCTGAATAGCTGGAAGCAAAAATAGCCCTCATAAGACCTCATGCTTAAATATTGCTTTACCATTTGCAAAGAGCATCACCTATCTCAGCTGATCCTCCAACCAGGTGGTGAAGTACATACCATCATTATCCCCATTTTAAAAAGGAAGATGCTGAACTTCCAAGATGTCATGTGGCTTGGACAAACTCACCCCATGACATCTGAACAGGGATTTTCTGTATAGGAACAAGGTACTCTGTCTTCATGCCCCACAGCTGAAGAGTGCTGCTGGGAGCCCACAGCCAAGAGGGTAAGCTAGCCTTGAATAGCAGACTCAGAGAAGGCTGAGTACTTAATTCTGAGGTGTCAGTGAAGAGTAGAATGTCACAATATTAAATGAGTTCTGACTAGTTCACCTTGTGCTAGGCATTTCTGAATAAGGAGCCAGTCTACACACAAGTGGTGATGCATCTTTATTGGAGCCCTATAGCAAATGTCTTCTTTTCTGGGGCAGCTGACTCTATTTGGGGACAGTTTGATTTCTTGCAATTAGTTTCCCCAGATTTACCCAGAATCCAACTTTCTGTAATGTTCACCCAATTATCCTAGCTTTGTTCTCTGGGGACAAGCAGTTTAAGTGATTAAATCCACCTAAGAGCTTTTAAATACAGGAAGACAATTATCATGATCCTTCGGTCCGTCAATACAACTTCAGCTTAGCCAGCTTCTTCAGTTTAGTTTCATAGATATCATTGCCATTCTGACTACCTTCTTCTGTATTCTCTTCATGTGAATAATTTCATTGAGGAAATATGGTCCCTAGAACTAAGCACAATTCTCTACAGTGCTCTCAGTGTTGTCTTTGAAACATCTTATTTACATGATGTCTGTGGTCCAACCATAACCACAACCTTGGGCTCTGCCCCAAGATCATCTGAATTTTAGAGGTGGAATTGTGCCTTGTCTTGCTGGGATGTAGGCCTCTGTGTCACTTCCCAATTATTTCCTCACTCTACCACCATATGAATATTCTCTCCTCTTCTTTGTCCCCTTTGCCAACTGTCTTCCTCCTATAGAATATAAGCTTCTGGAGGACAGGGATTGCATTTCTTGTTTATATTTGTATCTTCCACAGTGATCAGAGTGACCAGTACATTGTATGTAGTTAGAAATGATGTATCTGTTTGTGTCTCTGTCTGTCTGTCTGTCTGTCTGTCTGTATCTATCTATCTATCTATCTATCTATCTATCTATCTATCTATGTATCTATCTACTTTTCTGGGAGTGTCTGTTTCTCAATAATCTCTCAGTCTACCTAGGATTACTTTTTTCTTCCTTCAATCATTCCTTCTTTGCTTCCTCCTTTTCTCCTTGTCAAATTCCCTCCCTCTCTTTTTTCCTTGCTTCCTTCCTCCTCCTCTCCCAAGCTCCCTTCCTTTTCCCCTTCTTTCTTTTATTTTTTTCCTTCTTATCTATCCATCTATATGCCTAGATGAGAGTAGAAACCTATGATCAAAGTATGAACTGAGAAATTTGTTTTAAATACCTACTACATATGATGCACTTTGTCCAGTTCTGGGGTAAAAAAGACAAAATGAAAGAATTCCTTCTATCAAAGAACTTAAATTTCTTTCATGATAGATAGTATATAGCTATATAAATATGTACAGAAGATGATAATAATTATTGGTGGCTGTCCTTTGTTCTGGAAGAGGACAAAAATGGCATGAGTATGTTAGAGTGAAGTCACAGTGTGTCTCACTGTGGCTGATCAGATCAATTAAAGCTTGGAAGGCTCTACCACAGGGCAGGCACAAATAGTCCCTAGAACATTTGGGTGGAATTGTCTAAATTTGAGCATTTTGTGTTTATTTTGAGCTCCTTCCATTCTGCTTTGCTCATGGAGTACAGCACCTTCTCTGATGCAGGCATGACATTCTGGGCAGTCCAGTGCTAGTGGCTCCATCTCATACAATCAGTTTCAAAGTTCTTGAGAGAGACCTTGAGAGTGTCCCTGTAGAGCTTCTTCTGACTACCTTGTGAGTGCTTGCCCCATATGAATTATCCACAAAATAGCTTTTAGGCAAGTGTAGTTTGGCATTCAAACAATGTGGCCAATCCATCATAGTTGTGCTCCTTGCAGTAGAGTTTAAATATTTTGTGGTTTAGTTTGGGAAAGGATCTCAGTGTCTGTTGCCTTATCCTTTCAGGTGATCTTCAGAGTCTTCCTAAGACAATTCAAATGGAAGTGATTCAGTTTCCTGGCATGATGGTAGTAGACTGTTTAGGTTCTACAGGTATACAACAAGGTCAGCACCACAGATCTGTAGACTTTCAGTTTGGTAGTCAGTCTAATGCCTCTTCTCTCCCATACCTTCCTTTGGAGCCTCCTAACACTGAGCTAGCTCTGGCAATGTGTGTATTAATATCGTTACAGTATGTATATCCATAGAAAGTAGATTGGCAAGGTGAGTGAACTTATCCACAGCATTCAACACTTTTCCATTTACTGTAACCAATGGTTCCATGCATGGTTGGTATGGTCTTGGCTGATGGAGCACCTGGATTTTCTTGGTGTTAATTGTTAGGTTAAAATTAGCATGAACAAAAAAAAAAATCCATAGATTGTTGCATCTCAATCATCTGATAACAAAATATCCTGCACTAATACTTGCTCCTCTTTGGTCTTGTCTTGTAACCTTTTCAACGTGAAGAATTTACTATCAGTGCAGTAGCTGACCTAGATTCCATGTTTGTCCTCATTGAAGCTGTTTGACAACATGACTGAAAACATCGGGCTAAAAAGCATGGGGCCAAGCACACAGTCTTTTTTCATTCCATTGGTGATTGAGAAGGCTTAAGATTATTATCCATTATCTAGAACCTGGGCAAGCCTGCCATCATGGAACTGACATACAATGCTGATGAGCTTCTCTGGGCAACCAAATTTTGACAGAATTCACCACAAGCCTTTATGACTGAAAATATAATAATAACAATAATGGCATCTAAAATCTTTGCAAAAGGTTTTGCATGTATCACGTTGAATTCTTACAACAATACTTTGAGTTAGATCCTAATATGATCCTAGTTCTATAGATGAAAAATCTGAGGCAGAGAGCAAATAAGTGATGTACCTCGACTTCCCCAGCTAGCACATTTCAGTGGAAGGATTTGAAGTCAAAGATTCTTGGCTGCAAGTCCAGTGTTCTCTGCACTATGGCAGCTGTTGGTCAAAGGGTGTTCAGACGTCCCCTACCTTGTGGGCCATATGGAATACATTCTGCTGTTTTCTGCCTGCTGTTGGCTGACCACACAGGAGCTTGGAGACTGGTTCCTTGCCTTTGCTACTTATACAAAATAAAGAACAATATGATTGAAATGGAGGCAAAGAATAGAGCTAATCAGGAAAGAGATTATATGAGAGATAACAAATTTCTCTTATTCTTAAGAGATGGAAAATTAAATTAGTTATTAAAAATGTCATGCCACTATTGCCTCATACTGATCTTGGAAGCTAATAAGCACTCCTCCAAATTTTTTTTTTTTTAATGAACTTCTGTCTAGTCGTGCCTCCATCATCTTGTTAGGGGACACTATACAGGACTATGTGGGTGTGTAGCATCAATGAGATGCAATCAGACAAGGCAAATCATGCTTCTTCCTCCTTTTTACCTTCTGTTGGATTAAGGGACTGTTGGGACCTGGGACAATGGCCACATGTCCTTGTATAAAGATCTAAAATTTGAAAAACATATAAGAGACTGAGCACTGCACCACAGTGAGAGGAAGAGATTTCTCAAAGAAGTCATGTGACCTAATCATGTCATTGCCAATCTGAGCTAAAGAGTGAGACCCTCCAGCTGCTCTCTTGGTCTCAGTGGCCAGCGCATCTACAGACATTAGAGTCACTGACATTTACTGCCACACCCCCAAACTCAATGTAGAGAAGAAGCTGTACAGGTCATACAGTCTAGCTCAAATATACTAGGACTTGAGAAGGGCATCCCGAGCCACTGATGTGTAAAGCTTTGGTGCCCAGATCTGGGCTTGAAACATTGTAGCTGAGAGTGGGAAGAGTGGAAAGCAAATACCAACCATATTTCCCCCACAAATTTCTGGGACATTGAGCTGAAGAACAAATGAGAATGCTGTGGTGTCCAACCTGTAGTCTCTTACTCTGTGACTAATGGGAAGAGAAGGTGCCTTTCCATATTTTATCATATTATTATTAAACTAACTGAACTAACCACTAGTAAGGGAAGGTTCTAGGTGCATAGCATCTAGATATAGATTTGGAAAGAAAGGATATGAATGGCCACTTGTGATAGAATTCAAACCAAAGTATTTTGTAGATTAATGCACATGACTTCAAACTAAGAAGACAAAGTAATCTGATGTAGATTATGGATCCAAAAGGTGAGAGATGGCAAGCTGTCCTCAGGGTCTTCATTTAAGGGCAGTAAATACACAAACTAATATCAGTAGCCCTATTTTCGTTTATCTCTATTAATACTGGACTTCTTAGACCAGGTTTAGGATTTGAAGCTGTAGAGAAAGATCTTCAAATCTAACTCCATTATTTAAGTCTCCTGCTTTTCTATCATTTCCAAGTTCGACCTGGAGTCAGAAAATGAAAGTTCAAATCCTAGGACTGTTACATACTGCTTTAAATGTATAAAGGTGAGGGAGTTGATCAAGGAAATTTGCCAAGCCAACATTCCGCCTTAGTTACCCATTATACCTTTATCAGTTAAGACCATATCTTAATGTTACCTAGATCTTACCAAAAGTGGGTTCCTTCCAGTTTTCAATATTATAATTAAAAGCTTGATTAAATTTGGCAGAATATAGAGGCCTGATGAAGGATTTTCACTAGAGAAATGACTGGATCAACTCTATCCACTATTAAAGTTTGTTTGGCAGTGAAGCTACAATTGAATGGCAGGGATGGGGGAACAGTAAAATTGAGGAAGCCAGTGGTCATAACTGTGATAGGTGACTAAAGGATACCCTATATGAGGGTAATGACTGAAGAGAAATGAAAGCCTTTATGAAGAAAAATATGTCAGAGATATTGTCAAGGGAAAATCAATAGCAACTGGTAATTGATTAACATGTAAGTTGACAGGGAGTAAAAATAAAACTCAAGTTTCAAACATAAGAGATGGAATATGAAATCTGGTAAATTGGCCATAAATAGGGATTTCAGAAGGAGGGAAGGTTTAGGAGAAAATCTAACAAATACAATTTTAGACAGGAATTTGAGGTCTCAGAAATAATGGGCAACTTGGTCATGGAACTCAGTAGCATGGTCACATCTGGAGATATAAATTTGAGAATCATCTTCATAACGTCATAATACAAACCCTTAAGGTGTATTCCTAATCAAATCCAAATGGAATATCTAATCAATAAAGATTTATTGAGGACTTTCTCTGTGTTAGATAATATGTTATATGTTAGGGATAGAAAGACAAAAAAAAAATCCTTGCTCTCAAGGACCTTTCCTTCTATCAGGGAAATGAAGGTGAACATATATAATCATATACAAAATAAATAAACAATTGTTTTGTCATTTTGCTTGTGTGTGTGTGTGTGTGTGTGTGTGTGTGCACGTGTATTTGTGTGTGTGAAATAATTCAAGGCCACACAGACAGTAAAGGAGCAAGTGAAGACTCAATTCAGGCCTTGAATCAAATCAAGTGTATTTTTGCTCTGACCTCCTACCAACCCTTGAGATGGGGGCATCACACTAACAGTGTTATTTAATATTGTACTGTAAGCCTTACAAAGTCCTTTTCTCCCAAGAACAAAGTGAAATATCATCATATTTTCTCCATTTTACAGATTGGAAAAATTAAGGGTCAGAAAAGTTATTACTTTCTCATAGCTTCAAACTAGTAAATACATCACATTGCTTCAGGCTGAGTATCCTGACAGCCTCATTTTGGTTGACTATCATTTCTCTGTGAAGGCTTCTAACTATCAACAGCCTCAGAATTTAGGGGCAATCCTGAGGGTTTGGGGGTTTGTAGAGTACTCTCATTCCTGAGCTTACTCTGCTATGCTGCTCAATAGAGATGTAGTCAGTGACTATCAATTCACAAGTCAATCTAACTTTTTGCAAGTTGTGAACATGTTTCAAAGAGCTAAGTCATGGCCCCTGTTTAAATAGAATTCCTCCTCCCATGACTGTGGGATCCTGATGAAGTTCCCTTCATATGTGGTTTGTCTTTGCTGAGTTCTAAGGATCGGGATTTTGTAGAAATCCAAAGCTGCCTTTTATTGGCGTGTCTAGATCAAGAGCCACTGTTGTGCTAAAGAAGCTTTTATTGATGACAGTGTGTTCCTATTTTCCTACCTTTTAAAATTCACAAGCATGCATCCTCTGATCACAGAGGATAGGAGAGCAGACAAGGACTCCCTCCAATCAAGTGATTTCCTCTCAGGTGCTTAGCTGGAGGTATTTAATCACTAGGTTCACCTGCTATTAGAATGTGCCATTTCAAACTGACTTCTTGTTTTATCCAATTCCCACAGGGCATGCCTAATTTTCTTCAACTTACCACAACACATTTCTTCTTCTCATTCAATGTGCACCTAAGATACACCTTTGGCTGATTGATTACTTTGTTCTATTTTACTTTATTTCTAGTTTCAAATTATTTTCTTCCATCCACTCCCTTCATCTAAGATGTCTAGGAATTGTTCACATCCAGTTTATACCCTTGACTTATTGACTCTGTGACTCAGTTAAAGAGTCATTATGATGTATCAGAGTTGGAGTATCTTGTGATTCAGGGATGGAGGACATTTACTTTGTCATTTTATATGTACACTCTGAACTGGGCATTCTGATTTCACATCCTTTCCTTTTTGGCCTCTCTGTACCAAATCATTTTTCTGATTAGACCACAGAAGTCGAATTCACTACATATCCTAATGATTTTATGGCTATCTGAGTGTGTCTAATTCTTCATAACTCCATTTGGAATTTGCTTGGCAAAGATACTGGAGTGGTTTGCCATTTCCTTCTCTATCTCATTCTATAGATGAAGAAACTGAGACAAATGGAGTTAAGTAATTTGCCCAGGGTCACACAGCTAGGAAGGGTCTAAGACTGGATTTCAGCTGAGATCTTCCTGACTCCAGACCTGGGGCTTTATCCACTCAGCCACACGACTGCCCTCTATCCTACCCATGGCCCCTCCTAAAGGAGAAACTGATGCTTATATAGCCTTTCCAAAGACAGAAACAAGCTCTGTAGCTAATGGCTCTGATTATGTTTCTGTGAATGGATTTCCAAAGTGATAGATTAAGTGACTGATTACCTCCATGTCTGAGGTTACCTTGACTGCCTTGAACTTTAAGTACATAGAGAACAACAGTCAGTCAGCACAACTGCTTAATTCTTACCACAGAGTGAACACGACTCCCTCTTCTACCAGTTCATTGGAGTCAGGGTTCTGATGTCTGGTGCAAAGAATTAGACTGTTTCAGGAGCTGTAATATTAAACTGGCACACTGTTTTCTCTCCTAAGAGTACAAGCTACTGAGCTGCTCCTGTGTTAGAGGGAGTGAAGCAGTGTAGAGGACAGAGTGGTGGTCAGTCCTAGAGTTAGAAATATTTGCATTTGAATCCAGTCTTAAATGTTTACTAGCTGGGAGAGTGAGCACAAGTTACTTGGTGACAATAACAGCTTCTACCTCCTATGGATGATGTGAAGATAAAATGAGATAATATTTGAAAAGCAATTTGCAAGCCTTAAATCCCTATCGATGTTATCTCATCATCATCATCATCATCATCAACACCACCGCTGCCACCACCACCACCACCATCATCATCATCCCATCAATTTCTCTCTTTCTAAACAGGGAGGAATTTGAAAATGTCAGAAGGGTTAAAGAGGCAGGAGATAGAAACCGACATAGATGCTGGGGTCAAAATACAACAAGGACGATAACAAAAACAACAACAGAAATGCGGGGATGAGCAAACCATCACTAACAGATACAGTGGTGAAGGTGTTTCAGGTCCCACTCCAGAATTAATCTGAAGATCTAAACAGGATGTGAATCATATTGTCCCAACTGCTTGGATATCAAAGTACCATGAGATAGAGAAGCAACAGGCCCTAGTGGATAGAAAGGTGACCTTGGGATAAGAACACTGGGATGTGAGTTATGCCCCTGACCCTTGGGGATTAGCTAATCCTCGCTTACTTACTTAAACTCTCTTTGCCCAAGACATCTTCTTCAATTTGAGATAATTTGGGTATCCACATGAATGGTGGAGTATAAAACAGGAATTTTTCATCTGGCTTAAATGACAGAGCTGTACAAAGATAAAAACAAACAAGCCAAATTATAAACAGCAACAATCACTTAAAAAGAAAAAGAAAATGCAAATACCATGTTAAAATCAAATGCCAGCCTAATACTTCCATCACTACCATAGACTGGAGCTCAAAGCGCTACTGCTGGACCATCTCCTGGCGCTGTCCCAGCTCAGAGAAATTGGCGCACAAGGCTTGCCCCACGTGCACTTAGCCGTTCCTTCCTCGACAGATCCTGTTCCACAGCTCAGCGCCATTCAGCCCTGTTATTTGGCATCCGATGCATCCTTTGCTGGAATGATTCTTGTGATACGTTTGCCTTGATCCCCTATGTATCTGAACATTCTAGTTCATTAGTCATATGCTGTACAAATACTTTTTTCCTCACTTCGCAATTATTCTCCTCACTCTGCAATATCTTCATTGATATTGTCCTTAGATTTTTAATGATGCCATTGAAATTGTTAATTGTCTTTTATTTGTAACTTCCTATGTCTCTTTCTTTAGAATTCTTCCCCTAACCATGAATGTGCAGGCAGCCTCATTCCATTATGCTCCTTTAACAATGAGAGATTTTTCATATGTTAAGCTCAAGTAACCATTGTGAACTTATACTGGTAGAGTATAGAGCGTAAGGTGCCAGTCGGAAACAAATTGCTGCCAAACTGCTTTCTAGTTTTGCTTGTGGTTGTCAAAGAAGACGACCTTGCAAACATTGATCTCAGATTTGGTAAACACTGAGCTACTGCTTTTCGAGCTTCTCTTTCTTATTTACGCACCCTTTTCTAGTATCCCACTTTATTGTTTTATTGAAACTAGGACTAACAGGTTTTGGCAATAACTTGCCTATATTTATAGCATAAAGTTGATTATGCCATTTCTACTTTGTTTTCTCCTTATCGTTATTTCCCTGCAGATTCCAAATATTTGCTCTTCCGAATGATGTTTGTTAAATTATAAATTATTTGACTAGCTCTAAAATGTGGCAATTCAACTGGCTTGGTAAGAAATCTAGAAATTAATGAAGGTAGTATTGGCATCTTTATATTGGCATTGTCTACTGAAAATATCTGCAATTATTCATCTTTGATTTCTACGAATAGTGTTTTATACTTGGATGTATTTTTTTTTACATGCTTATATGTTAACTCCCAGAATTTTTATTTGTAATTTGTAAGAAGATGATTGGTATCCTACTTCCAATGTGTCTCCTACATCAGTCTATGAGACGATGTATTCTAATAAAACAGAGCCCTGTATTTAGAGTCAGAGGACGTAGGGCAAAAACATGGCTCTTTCTTTCTGTGTGATGACATGACAAGTGAATTGCCCTGTCTGGGCCTCAGTTTCTTCATTTGTGAAATGATGCAGTCAGGCTAACACATTTTTAAATCTCTCACCATGTCTACACTTGAGTTTCTTCTATTTTGCATACATGAGCTTGTGTCTATGGCTGATTCAGGATTTAGGGATTATTGCCTATGGTCTGCTGGGGTATTAGCCAGTCCTGTCATGTAATGTTGATGACAGGTCAAGCATTTGCCAAGGGAGGACTAAATACAAAAGCCTTGACTCTCTTTGGAAGGCTGTTGGAATTAGTCTCAGGCTGGTCAGTCACAGGGATATAAGGACCTTTGTATTTATTTAGTTGTTTCAGTCATGCCCAATACTTAAAAACCCCATTTGGGATTTTCTTGGCAAAGATACTGGAGGGATTTTTCATTTCCTTCTCCAGCTCACTTTATAGATAAGGAAACTAGGTCAAACAGATCACTTGCCCACTAGTAGCAGTGTGACCCTGGAGAAGTCATATAACCACTATCTGCTTAAATTTCCTTATCTATTTAATAAGGACAGTAATTGCACCTCCCTCCAAGGATTTTTGTGAAGATCAAATGAGCACAGTGCTCAGCATATACTAAGGACTTAATAAATACTTATTACTTGGTTTCCTTTTTTTCTTCATTTTTTACATGGATTCATACATGCTTGCAGTGGTTCCTCTATCACCAGTCCTCTTTGGAGTTAAAAAGTCCTGTTGATTGATTTGGTGACAGCAGGTGGAAGACAAAGAATATCAGATGAACCTTGGTGATATAAAGCAGCATAAGGTATGCCATAATTCACTTTTCCACTATTCATAGATATTCAAAGGGAAATGCAATAATTCAGAATTACTGAGATGGAGATGACTTCAGTTATTATATTTTTCATGTTACTTATCTAAAACATTACCAAAATCTAAAATAAATCAATGATTCAATGTATTTTCCCAAGATTCCCCAATGAATCGGGCTTGTGTTGTGTTTGTCCTTTGTTCTTGACATCAGGGAGATGATGACATAACTTGCAGTTGACTTTGATTTGAGTGAGGAAAGGTTGTTCAAGGTCACCAGCCTCACTTTCTCCTCCAGAGCCATCTGGGTCCAGGGAGCAGATACCAGATATCCTAACTAATATCAGTCTTAATGCCAAGGGTTGAACCCAGACTAGTATTTGTTTCACTCTCAGAGCTGACTCCCGGTCTGGAAGATAAAGCTCCTTTTGCAAATGAAGAATCACGAAAGACTAGAGGAATATAGTGCTATCTTCTTCCCAAGGCTTATCCCTCTATTTTATGTCTAACCACATACTAGAAAATGTTAAAGTATTCAGCTCTCAAGAAAAAGGTGCCTCCATGGCAGATTTTCCCACTTGACACTGATTCTATTTTCCCCCATAAAGCAAGCTCCCTTATAATATATGATTACTCCTGAGTATGCCTATGGTTGGTTAAAAATGTGTAGATCATATATCAAATGGCAACAGACTGGTAATATGAGCTTGTATTGAGGATAATAAGAGATGAGTTTAATTATTTCAATATTACCCATCCGAGGGTGAAGTTGAAGAATAGGAGAAAAAATCAATTTCCTGATCTCATGAATAATTTGCTTTTTATAAGAGCTTGTTTGGTGCCTGGAAAGGAGAATGGAAGTACCCAGTTAATCTTATGATGTAACATTAAGGGGATGAGAGAAGTAATTCCAACAGTGATCACAGAACAGTTAGTTTGAAATGGTAATAAAGAACAGCTCCCTTGGGGATATTGATGGCTCTCTCCCTAATAACTGGGGAAGAACAGTGAACTTTATGAGATAGGATTGTTCAAGCTGAGGGAAATAGTTAACAATGGGCCAAAGAGCAATAGAAGAAACTTACAAAAAAAGAAGAAGGCTCAGGCTATTGACCAAAGAAGATTAGAGGTGCAGATGGTTTCAATGCTGTATTTATTAATGATTCTGAAGAGGAAATGGATTTTAGGATGGTAAAGTTTGCTGATGACACAGTTATCTCAGCTTGTAAACATTACTGACAATTGAGAGCAGCTCCAGATGGAGATCAAGAAGTCAGGGATTAGAAACCAGGCCTGCATATAAGATTGAACAGAGATTCGAATAAAGTAGGTCATGTGGGTATCACATACGCTGGACCATGATTGCTGATGGATGCATTCAGACATTCCAGCTTTGTATAAGTTCATCATTCAGAGTCCTCAAAGAGCCCAACGTGAAATATGCTTTCAGATAACAAGGGTGGGAAACAAAATAAAAGCTCAAAGATGAGGATATACAAGAAAAAGAAACAGTCTAATGGCCTGGAAAGCTCCATTCTTCACTGGAGGGCCCCTGCCCTCTCAGGTTTGCATCGACTTGAGAAGGATTCATAGAAATGAAGAGGCTTCAAGAAGAGAAACAAATAGATCTCTGAGATTGATGGGACCGAAATACGAAGGGTTGGGAAGAATAAGTTTTGTTTAGAGATAGAGGGATGGCTTCTCCAATTGAAGAATATGTTTTCAGAATTAAATAGAGATGCCAGAATAGCTAAGCCCCTCAATTTCCTATTGTGTTTCTAATGGAATAATAGAAATATGTTTAGTTCAAAGTAAATTTCAGTAACTGGGAAAGGATAAGAGATACTACAATGCTATAGCTTAGCATAGAATTAAACTCTGGCAAAAGAGGCATAAGCATCATGCTTGTTTTTTCTTTTACTTTGGGACTTCACATGATATTAGCAATACTATGTTAATGCACTGCTGAATGAGGTGTGGGAGGTCTGTATCCAGATGTGTGCATCCATATACCCTTGCTTGATCTTTCCCCCATCTCATCTCCTTAGATGTAGTCAAGCAAGCCTGACTTCAGATCCCCAAGAGGAGGTACTCTACAGGCTGGGAAATTCAAGGCTCTGTTGAAAGAAGAGGGGAAGTGGGAATCCAATATGATGGCTAAACATATCCCCCCTGCAATATAAATGCCTCATGTTGTTTCCCCATTTCCCACCAGGGTGCATTCTTCTACCTGGTCACAAGAACCTCTCCATTCTAGAAGGTCACTTTAGCCTTGAAATTTAGATTCCAGAAGTACCTCCTGTCCCTGGAGCCCCTCCCTATTTTTGGAGAGTACACTTCCTTTGAATTGAAGCTACCTGATCAACCATCTCTCCACATCCCAGATGACTTCTCTTCTCTCTCTGAAGTCTGTATCATGCTAATCTGCCAGATCCTGGCTCCCTCCTCAGGTCTCCCCCTCCTTCTGGCTTCCTTTTATATGCTGTCTTCCACTTTAAGCTCTGTTGGAGCAGGGATACTCTTTTTTTGTTGTTGTTGGAATATCATTCCCAGTATGTAGAGCACTGTCTAACACCTAATAACCACTTAAATTCTTGTTGACTGGAAAGAAGAAATTTAGGAGCCATTGGAGATTTATTCTATTTAATCTCAATGGCCAGACAATCATTTAGCAGCTGGAAAGAGGAAATACCCAGAAGTGTTCATGGATGGCTACGTGATGAAGGTCACATGCATTTTAATTCCCTTGCTGTGGCAGCAGTGTTCCTGGAAGCCACCTGTCAGCACATCTGGAACCTGCCCTTCTCACATGACATCATCTCCATCATTGAACTAACTTCAAAGAACTACAAGGCTTTCATGAAGGCCTGGGGAGGGAGGTAGTAGACATTTTACAGGTCAGGTTTAGAGGATCATGTTTCTTTCTTTTTTTCCTTATTTTAATAACTCCAGAAACATTAAAGCTTCCATTATTTTAATTTCTAAGGAAAATAAATCATTTTCTCCAGTGTTTCCTGAAATGCTATTCCCAAAAAGACATACTGAATCTGCTTCCCATGCCCTCAGACAGTTTGGAGATTTTTTAATTTACACAACGTGGTCATATTTGGACAAAAATGAAATAAAACCATCCAGCAAAATGAGTACAGGTGGGAGGAGAGGAGAGTAAATGCTAGACTGGACATCACACTAGCTTCACCTGTGCCAAAGCCCAGGCAAAGGTTACACTGTGTGGTCAGTGTCTAGGTGTTTTCTTCCAAGCCAACAAGTGTCATTAATGATTATGTAAGTCACAGAGTAAAGTGCCAGCTCAAGTCTCATCAGTAGAGGCTTGCTTCAATGTGCCAGAAGTCAGGTAGGTTAGGATAAAACTCACGGTTCAAAAAGGAGTATGCGGATGCATATAGAGCTTAAGTGGGGTGAGGCAAGTCAAGCCTCTGAAGACCCCTAAAAAATTCTTGCTCTTTTGTCCTTGGAAGGATCTTCATGTTTTAGGAGAAAATTAAAGAAGCGAAGAAGAGAGAAAGAGAAAAATCCTAAAACTAGAGCCAATGTCCTACATGAAATATCTGTGAGCCTCTGACTCCAGATCCTGCTCTTTCACTAAAACACCACAGCAAGATTGAGCTCCCTCCCTCAAAGGGTTATTTTGAGCAAAGCACTTGGGGAAACCTTAAAATGCTCCAGTAATTCAATCCTTTCTGCTTCTTTCTGTTCTTATTCTCATGTTCTAGCTCAGTACTCAACAGATTTGCTTTAGATTTCAGATCCAATACCTAAATGCATGTCTTCAGGTTTCCTCTTTTTTTATGGGGCATAAATGTCTGTGCCAATATATGGCTCTAGGACTTCAGTTTCCAATCCAAAGCTAAAGCACAAATTGGAATCAAATGGAAAGTCTTAAAGGATGCCAGAACTATGGAGTTTAAAGTCCTACTGTATTTTGCCCATCCCATACCATATCCAGATTATTGTGTTAATTAACCTCATCATGCTTTGAAACAGAAAACTAAATGTGGGTGAGAATTCATAGGAGATAACCAGTATCAGCCAATCATTCAAGAAGCATTTATTAAACATCTATTGTATGCCAGGTTCTATGCCAGGCACTATGGATACCAAGGGAGGTAGCCAATTCTTGTCCACCAAGATGCTGAAGAGCCTTGAGCTCATGGTGTGTAAGGATCACTTGAGGAAAGTGATGATATTTAGCCTGATGAAGAGAACACATGGGACAGGACAACATTTTTGTCTTCAATCATGTAAAAGACCATTATATATAAGAAGGAAAATACTTGCTGTTTGTCCCCACAGGGCAGTGGGCAGAAGTTTGAAGTAGGACAGCTTTGGATTAATAGAAGGAGAGACTGCCTAACTAATACAGATTTTACTGCCTCAAGAGGTACTGGCTTCTGAGCACTTTGTGATGTTTATGCAAAGACTGGATGATTCTTGGATATATTGCAGAGGACAGTTTTATTCTGTTTTACCTAAGGGCCATATTTCTCTCCACCACCTAAGTCTGCCATTGGTCTAAACAACATGAATGACCTTGAACTTTTTCAGGAATAAGAACTGGTACTGATGGATCCATTTCTCACAAGGGAACTCTAAGATGTAGAGGGCCCTATCCCATCCCTATGGGAAATCCAATTGGGAATAAGATTAACTGACACTTGTAAAGCAATTCAAGGTGTAACAAAGTAAGTGTTACTTTCAGGATTACATTTGTTCTTCACAACTACCCTGTGAATTGATGGTCTCTGTATTGTAACCCCTTAATGCTTAGAGAGATTAAATTGCTTGTCCATGATCACAGAATCTCTAAGTTGGAAAGTACATCTGGTAACATGTAGGTTTTGGAGGGAGCCTTTAGGAGACCAGTATTTATACATGTTCTGAAATTTTAAAATGTTGTATATAGACCTTAGGCGGCTTATCTAGCTCATTTTTTTTTTTAATTTTACAGATGAGAAAGCTGAGGTATAGGAAGAAAGTGATCCTATTGAGCATTGGAACTGAGCCTTGACCTTGGGGCTCCTCAGTCCAGGACTGTGGCACTATCAGCCTGTCCATGTTGCCTCTCTGCCAATGAGTAAGATTATTGGAATCAATGAGCATTTAATGCTCTAGAATCTTCATGTTCATAACTCTTCTTCCCCAACATGCCCCTTTTGACTTCTGTCAGGAATTTCTTTATTATCTTAACTTCCCACCTGAATGTCTACATTTCTAGAAACTCATCATTCTGAAAGATGACATGAGCTCTGAAATTCACACTTTCTCATTACCCCCTGGTGGGAGAGAATGGGATGGAGTATCCTCTATTGGAGGAGGGCTTCTAAAGCCTGTTGTCCCAAGCTGCTCTTCTGGACTTCATGTTGCCCGGAAACTTATCATTCAACAAAATGAAATAGATTCAATACTTATACCTCCTTGGTACCCCCTGACACTGGACCTCTCTCCATAAAGAGAAAATGGAGGGTATACATTCAAGGTCTCCTTCCAGAGCATCCACTATTAAAGCAGGGGGCCCTAGCCATTCACCTCACTGCACACTTCCCAAGTTGGAGAATTCATCAGGCCACCAAGCTGGCTGACACCTCTTTTCCCTCTGCCTCACTCCCTGCTTTCAGGTTCTTTGTATGTGTTATTTTCCCCAATTAGATTGTGAGCCTTCTAAGGGTAGGGACTAGCTTACTTGTCTTTGACTTTTTCTTTGTATCCCCAGGACTCATCATAGTGTCTGGTATGTAATAGATATTTAACAACTATTTAGTTAATCAGACTCTGCCTCTTATGCCCTGTCCTTGTATTACTCCCAACTCAGGATCTTTTTCTCTGGAATTCACTCTCTATTACACTCTGCTTATACAGGTTATATGCTGCAAAGATCAGATTAAACATTACCTTCTCTTTGTGGGCCTAATGGCTGAACCACATGAATTTTGATTGAGCTCCAAATGTCTAAACACGTAGACAGGGTACAGGGGGAATTAAATGTTGAGAAAAACATGATCTCATATAAACCTTATTTGTCTCCTCCCCAAATCTGGGGCCTCTGTGCTTTGGGTACTGCATGATTTTTTTATACCTTGGGCCTCTCCTTTTATCAATCTAGCCTCAACTCTCCCTTGCTTTTCCAGACTGACCAAGAAAGTCACAGGATAATAGATTAACAGCTTGAAGGGATTTGAGAGGTCATAAAGCTCAATGTTTTTAAGCACAAGGAAGCTAAGACCCAAAGAGGTCCAACAATATTTTCCAGGTCATGAAGGTAGCAAGTAGAAAGGAGCAGAAATGAATCCAAAGCCACGTGTTCTTCCTCCCAGATCCCACCTCTGTAATAATCCATTTGGGAAATGACCTAGAAATTCATCGTGTGCCACGTTGCTTCATTTCCACTCATTTGATGACCCAAACCCTACCAGGTGTGACTTACTCCAGGAAGTCTCTATTGTGCAGAGTGGGGATTGAGCCCTCTGTTCTCTCAAATGCTATTTCTCAGTTAATAGTCAGTTCTAATAATTCAGTTATCATAGTTAACATTATACAATAGTTTATTACTGAGTAGTTTATTCATTGCTTCACATTTATTAAATTTGTATTCTGCATTGAAATCACTGAATACAAAGACCATGTCCTGTAATTAATTTTCATCCTGATTATCACCTAGCTCAGAGCCTTTCCCATAAAGAATCACAGATAACAGAATATCAAGAATCTATAGTCTCAAAGGGGTCAATTTGTTTTCCCAGCCCAGGAGCATCAGATGTAGGATTGAAATACGAATTTGAAACCCAAAATTTAACGCAATTGAATTTGAAACCCAACATTCATACAGCTGCTGCCCCTTTCCACACAGCAAGTCTTGAATAGTTATTGATACATTGTAGTCATCTCAACAATTTTAAATGGGAAATTTTTAATGTTAGGTTGTGATCTGTTGAAATCTGTTTCTGAGTCAAAGAATGTAATTTATCACTTCCTAATTGAAAGTGCAAAACATTTTTTTTCAGGATAAAACAAGTGAAAACTACTAAATTTAATACTGTTACATCAAATTGAAATTATTAAAAAATATCCTGAATATCTTTTTCTAAAGGATCCTATTGATTCCTTTGCCTTAAGTAGAATCAGTAAGCAGCTACACATACATAAACACAGGCTTACTTGAAAGACACGGGCTCTTCTAAAGACTTGTTTCATAGGTAAATAACTACTTATGCACAAACTCAAGGTCTCATGATGCTACCCCTCTGTAAATCATTTGTCTAAAATTTGAGTCTATGTCTGATCATATAGGTTCCTAAAAGCTAAGTGTATTTTTGATCAGGATAATATACTTTAGTTGGTCTTTTGTTTTGAATACTTTAATGAAAAACTCATTTTTGTTTTACCTTCTCTCACATTTGAGAAGCATAATGTTCAGTAACTAACTCCTATTTCTTCATGATGCTGTTCTAGAATTTCCATTTTTTCCTATCTCTTTCCTATGCTGAAGAGGTCCTGTGACTTCCTCTCACCCTTCAGTCATCCAGACTCTACTTTCACCTTAAATTTATCTTCTCTGCCCAATACTCTTCAGATGACAATTCACAGGTGTTGAATGTCATGCTAGATGATCAGCTAGATGGTCAGCTACCATGGGAACCCGCACTCCTGGATGTATGCATATGACTGGGAGAGTAAGGCCAAGGCTGCTATGTCAAGTGCATCATTGACTATGGCTGACCCTTCAGTGATTATTTTTATGGAGAGTCACTAATAATTCAGCAATTAAGGTATTGACAAGCTTTTATAGGTCACCACACAAACAGAACCAAATGGGTGCTGGGCTCATGTCAGTCTTCAGAAGCTGAGAGCTTTGGGTCACTGATCCTCCAGAGTGGAAGAATAGAATTATTGATTTCAAGGTGTTGAAGTCAGCAATCCAGTTAGTCATAAATTTTGTCTCTATCATGACTGCGAAAAATGAAGTTGGAATGAAGGAACCTATTGAAGACATTGGACACATTTGCAATTCAAAAAATATATATATTTCTATATACATGCAGCCCAGGCCATTAGAAAAATTCCACTTAATGTGAGTGACATGAACATTTATCCCACTGAGCATCAGTAGCCTTTAGTTTTAGGATCCCAGAGTAGGTGGTGCAATCTATGTATATGGTCAGCTCATAATGGTGTGGAGGCCTTGGAGACTGTCAGGGTCAAGGAGAAGGACATGCACCATGGGAAAATGGCCACATTTTTAATGATTAGTCTTGGGATTGTTCGAGGGCTGCACAAAAAGAGATGAATGGCCATAAGAGGATCTTCCTGCTGGAAGAAAGGCTGGTAGGAAAGAGAATGAAAAACCTTCTTGAAATGATGTTGAATGGGGCCCCACAGCAACACTGTCTAGGTTACATTAACTTGTTCTTTGCCTGGGTAGAAGGGGTGGGTGGTTAGGTAGTGCAGTGGATGGAGTGCCAGGCTTGGAGTCAGGATAACTCATCTTCTTGATTTCAAATCTGGAGTCAAACACCTACCAGCTGTGTGACCCTGGAAATGTAACTTCACCCCATTTGCCTTAGTTTCCTCATCTGTAGAATGATTTGGAGAAGAAAATGGTTAATCACTCCAGCATCTTTGCCAAGAAGAGGCCAAATGGGATCCCAACATCTTGGCCACTATTCAATAATAACAAACAACATGCAGAAGAGGAGAATTTCTTGATGGTGGCCAAGGATGTTCCTTTGTCTCCAGGCAGTACCTATAAATCTGCATCCCTGCAGCAATCCTATGTGCTTAGGGCCCTTGGTGCCAATGAAACAGATGAAGGCCAGTGGCTCATTTTGGTGTCAGATTTGGAATTGGTCATTTTGCCATAAAGGGGATGGCAGACCACACAGCAGAGAAGTGCCCTCACTATGTTAAAGGCTACAGGAAATAAGTGCAGAAAAGTACAAAACAGACTTGATCTGAAAATCATCCAGTGGACACAGCATTAGACCACATCTGTGTGCTCTCTTTGGTTCTCCCCGGCTCACTGGGTCAGAACCACAAGAAAGCTGGGGTCTTTCTGCTACAAAACCACCACAGCCCAGGGGAGACTATAGCTTTTCCACTACATCCACTGCAGCCCAGCAGACCTCAATATAATACTGCTTCTAGGACATAGAGAAAACAGAACTTTCTACTCCCAGATTCACTCCCAGTGGGGTCCAGAAAGTCCATATCTCAAGACTCCAAAAGGTGGGCCTTCACATCCTTCACCAAGAAGAACAATTGAATAGGAGGAATTATTCTTCTGACACACTGGGCTGGGGTAGAACGGGAGAAAGGAAGAAAGACAATGCCCATATTGGCTGTGCACTCACAATCCCCGTCCCCACCTTGTTTTCTTTTGTTTATGACACATTCCTGTAAATATATGCATTACCCAGTGTAATTCTAATTTGTGTTTCATTATATAAAACCCGCTAACTTATAATTTAAAAAAATAAATCCATTTATGATGGCTTAAAAAAAAGGATGAATCTGAGACAAACAAAGGTAAAGTGACTTCTTCAGGGTCTTTCTTCTTTGAACTCAGAATTTCCTGATTTTAAGTTTAGTACTCTATCCATTGATCCTCATAGCTACCTATTTATAGGAGGATAAGTACAAGTGACTTTTCACTATAACATTCAGAGAATTGACCTCTCAAGGATGCATTAGCTCTAGTAACATAGTTGCTGAACAGGACACAGAGAGAATTTGAACAACCAATGGTTCTGTTACTCTGGGTATGATTAGATTCATGGAAAAAGGGTGAGATGGAGACAGGACTTATCAAAGCAAGCCTCCCACATTGTTCTAATGGCTCTCTTTAAAAGCAATCCAAAAACAAGGAAGTGGGAACATCATGGAAGCCATAGATGCTCTTCCTATTCTCAGTCCACTCAAAGGTGACTGCCCTTTCCAACCCCAGATTGATGTCACCTGCCGTCAACACAATAAGTGGCAGCAAGCCATTTGTTCGGATTACTGGCACTTCTACCACACATCATTTTTTTTTCATTCTCTGTGATCAGACAATTCCACAGAAGTAACTGAATTTCTATACAACTAGTTTCCTTTATAATGTGATATATTTTATTTTATGCATTTACAAATTTTTTTTTCTAAGAAGGGCTACTTAGGTTTCACTGGCTTTCCCAAGTGGTCCGTGATAAAAACCAAACAAAAAAAAAAACAATGTTAAGAAACCCTGATCTAAACTGTTTTGCATTTCGGTTGTACTCACAACCACACTTTAAACACAGTGCAGTAACATACTAAGATCAATAATGTTCATAGGACACTTGAATGCTTATCATTTTAGTCATATCAGCAAATAATCTGTAATTGTATTGATGGAAAGTTGAACTCAGAGCCAGGAAGACCTGAGTTCAAGTTGTACATAACAGATTTACAGTTTTATGTGCAATCATCTTTTTTATTACACTATATAATGAGAATGTTTTTTTTTTATTCCACAAATAAAAAAAAATAAAGTTAAATTAAAAAAAAATTTAAAAAACCCTGATCTTAAGTGATACTGGATATTTCCTTCATCATTTCAAAAGAGAGGAAATGGAGTCATGAAGAGTTGGACACAACTAAGAGAACAGACTATATTTATGTATATGTGTAGGATTACTCACATATATGCTTATATATAAATATGAAATTTAATAATGCACAGTTTTTTTAAACTGTATTTCAAGTTGACTACAATAGCGGAAATGCTATCAAACCTGCACAGCTTGCCTTTGTCTTCTTCTTAATTTATTCTCTTCTGTATATTTTAAAATATTTTTGATATATCATAAATTTCTGCCTTTTTTTGTCACTAGTAATAACCACTCATTCATCCTAACTATTCCCTCAACCAATAAGGGATTCTTCTGTCCCTCTGCTACATCACTTATTTGCCCCAAAGGAGGCAGTACACATGGTTTATCAAGTTTTATGGAGTCACAGATTGTCCTTGCATTGACCAAAATTTATTTTTTGTATTTTATTTTAGTTTACATTGTTCATTT
>CM053586.1:360494150-360531206 GCA_028646515.1 Pseudochirops corinnae
TTTCTGCTAAATGATAAATAACCAAGGTCTGAAAATATGTACATATCTAATGTAATCTTTATTATTACCTTTTTTAGTCTAGACAATCATTAACACAATAAATCAAGCCCTGATTTGTTGCAATTGCTGCTTTCAGAGATAGATGTTACAATGAAAATTTAACAATAAGCTCTCTGAGGGTTTTTAGTGCTCATTGTAGCCCTATCTCAGAGCCCTATCTGGAAACATTTATGCATGTGTGTGGGAAGAGGGGAGTATGTGTGTGTGTGTGTGTGTGTGTGTGTGTGTAAGTGTGTGGTGTGTGATGTGTCTGGTGTGTGTGCGTATTTGTGTGTGTACGATATGTGTGTGGTGTGTGTGTGTGCATGTGGTGTGTATGTGACATGTGTGTGGTGTGCGTGTATCTGTGTGTGTTTCTAAACTGATGTTATCAAATGTTAAGGTGGAGAGGAGTGAGAGGAGATGTTCTTGACTGCAGAGAGCTGGGAGTCATCTCACCCCCATAAAGGATGATTAGAATTGATAAACCCACTAATTCACTTCAATTCAATAACTATTTCCTTAGAGGCATAAAAAACTACAGTTATGTGTGTGTAGTCATATGTCTTTGGTCAGGGTTGAACTATGATCTTTGGTAGTTTTTCCCCTTCAGGCCTTTGACAGCTTCCTACAACATTAACAGCAGTATTTAGATGGTGTCTACTACATTCCAGGCATTGTGGTATTTTTCAAATATTGCCTCATTTGACCCTCACAAAAACCCTATTAACTAGACGAGGGTATTATGCCCACCTTACAGATGAGGAGACAAACACAGGTGAAGTGCCCAGGATTACACAGCCAGAAAGTGTCTGTAGCTAGATTTAAACCCAAGTCTTTCTTCCTCTTATTTTCTTATCTGCTTCACCCCCTTGCTGATCCTCCTTCAGATCCCTTAAGAAACTCCAACTGCATTGTCCATGATGTTAATCTCTTCTGTATAGAGATGCTCTGTATTGGACCAACCTGTGCAATCTGGCTTTCCCTACTATATATTTTTTTCTTTTCTTGTCATTTGTACTCCATCCATAACTACAGGTAGTATTATGATCATAGCAGTGGCCCCATTGGCCTTATAGACACCAAGGTTAAATTGTGTTCCACAGGTTGGCAAATTCTTATTTGACTTACTCTCTTCTTCTTCTTCTGGGAACACATGACCACTCACACACTCGCTATGGTATGCTTGAGCTCCTGCCAGGGGTTAGCATTTCTGGCTTTAGATCAAATTGAAACTAATTGGGAAGGAAAGAAACAGCGATCTTAGATGTGTAGAGGCCACAATTGTATACTCACTCGGTTTCATTTCTGATAAGATTTCCATTTCTGATTCATGATTTTAATGAAGATCCATTTTAATAAAAATACACTCTTCTCTCTCACAAACACATTGTCCCAGATGCCTTTGTCTCTACCTCTATTTTGTCTCCATCACATCCTGTCACTTATTATTTATGTACCTGTTTTAATACCCAAGGAGAAGGCCAACTTCCTGAGGGCTGACTGTGGGTAGAGTCCCTTCTTTTCTTCTATCCTCAGCTCTTTTCACTGGAATCTTCACACAGTATAGATTAAATGTCCATTTGCTGAAGAAAGGTAATCTAGCTATAACAATACTCCAGGTAACGTATGCTTCTTGGATTTGACACTTTTTTTCCTCCAGAGGAGCTAATCTCACTGTTATCATTGATGCTTGTCTTTCCTGACTGACCTGTATCTCTACATGCCCCCAAATTCGGCAACATTTTCAGGGTTGTATGAACAGTTGTCTGTGGGCAGGATACTGCCTTTGTGTTCTTATCATACTGACCTTTAGTTTCCAAATGAAAAAGGAAAAAAATATTTTTAGAAGTCTGCTTTAAAGTTTTCAATAAGGCTTTAAAAACAGGCAAGCGTTTTCTCTGGAGAATTTCATTTTGTGAATATTATCTTGCCTGAAAGTGGGTGCATTTCAGAGACGTGATATTTGCAAGCCTTTTGTATGTGGATTTCAACAGTATTTTTTAAAAGAACTGATTTGGAAAGTAGGACTGAATGCATGTAAATGATTGCTTTACTGCTTTCTCCTTTCTTCCTTTGTATTATTCATGCCATTTCCAGGGAAGTGCCATGGGTTGTTTATTCTAAGTGGTACGAGTTTATTTAGTGCTGTGGAAATTGTGAGCGAGGGGGTAAAAATTGGTATGGAATGTTCCTTGCCTTTGCAGAAGGTGAAGCAAATAAGGTTATTCATAACTTAATATAAAAATGATGTATTCTATAATTTGATGCACAGGAAAAGACAACTTGAGGATTTATAATATTTTGCTTAAAATACCAGATGGAGATCATTTCTCAGACAAAGTAGACTGACAATGTATTTGTCTCTTCATTTTTCCAATTTATATATCTCTTCATTCAACAAATATTGTTCTTACTCTTAAAAGTCTATTAAATCAGAAATGTTAAAAGACTTTAAGAAGAGATTAGAGTGTGTTGCCTAATAGTCCAAGAACTAACACATTTGAGAAGAAGGGTTGGAGTTCCAGGAGACTGATTTCACCAGTGCAGGCTGTAGCCTAGAGTGTTCATCTGGTTGTATCTACATGGATTCCTGTCCATGGACTGTCATCATTTCTCTGCGGAATGCCTCCCTGTTATGAATGTGGCTTGCCTCACAGTCTCTTGCCCTGCTTCAGAAACCACTACATGCAAAGATTATGGAAAGGCTATACCTCAGTCTATCCACACAACCCCTCTATCCTTTTCTTTTTCCCCTAGTGCTATGGATTTCAAAATGAATCAACTAAGATTTGAATTGGAAAGGCAGTAGAGAAGGGTATAGATTGTCTCAGAGAAAATGCATGCTTTTTTTGTTAATGACAAAGATTTTGACTGAAACAAAGAACCACCTTTTCAAATTATATTTCATTTTTTTCAAACATCAAAAATAAGCCTGCTTACCTTCCTATCCCAAGTCTACAGTCCCTTAAAAACTAAAGAAAAAAATAACCTTGTTGCAAATATGTATTTTTGTTGTTGTTCAGTTTTCACTTGTGTCTTGTGACTTCATGGACCATGACATGCCAGGTCCTTCTGTCCTCTACTATCTCTTGATGTCTGTGTTCATGGCTTCCATGACACTATTGATACATCTTACTTTCTACCATTCACTTCTAATTTCACTTTCAGTCTTTTTCAACATCCAGTTCCTTTCCATGAATCCTGTAGAATTTCATATACATAGCCAAAAGAATTGTATCCATTGATCAGGTCTAAAAACATATTTGTAACCTTCTGTACTTTGAGGCTTTTGCCTTTCTACTAGGAGATGAGTAGCATGTTTCATCATTAGTCCTCCACAATTGCGCTTTGTCATTATGCTGTTAAGATTTGCTAATTCTTTCAAAGGGCTTTTTCTTTACCATATTGGTACCAATATATAAATTGCTCTCCTGATTCTGTCTACTTCTCTAGGCATCAGCTCCCACAAGTGTTCCCAGGTTTCTCTGAAATCATTCCCTCCATAATTTCTTATAATACAAACCTATTTCAGTACATTTACTATTATAATTTGTTCATCTATTCTTACAATTTATGGAAGGCCCATCTTTTCCCCAGAAGTATTCTTCTTCTGATGGTTCATGGTTTTCAATCATAGAATACTTCTGAAGAATTGAAATAGTGGATAACCATCTAGAAAAATGGAGACTTCAAGTGTGGGATAACAGGCTGAAACACACAGCAAACAAAAATTGTGTCGTGAAAGTATAAAAGATGGTGTAAAAGATGACACTGGAAAAATGTAGGACTATAAAATCTTGGGGCCGAGTCAGATATCTAGAATGAGGGTTACATTATCTACAGAAAGTTCACACAAATTATGGATAGCCACATCCAGGCCCTTGACATACTGGGTGGACTCCCGGTGAAGAAGATATGGAGCTCTTGAACAAAGTTCCAGCAAGATGAGACGTCACGGATGGCTTTTATTTTGCCATTTTTGGTCATTGCCATTGATATGGGCAACAACCTTGTCACTAAGCTAACATGACTGTTGGTGCTGTAGGATTTCGGATAATTTTCATCACCCTCCTCCGGGGAGATGCAGCTTAGGGGACATCTTCAGCGAGAAGCCTTTCGTGACTCTCCCAATTATTGTATGTTGTTGTTGTTATTCATTTTACCTTTCTTTGTACGTAATTCTGAATGTACTTCCCTCCCTTTAGATTGAAAGCCCATTGAGAGGAGGAATTGTTTCATTCTTTGCACTTGTATTGCCACTGCCTACCACAGAGATGACTCTTAAGTAAAAAAAAAGATTGGTTGATCACCACTACCACGAAATTATAGAAACTTAGTACATGACATCACAATAGGGTGAGGAAAAGATGAATTGCTTATCGTCCTTTCCACCATGCTTTCTTCTACCAGAGATGCCTTAAAGTTGACATTACATCCCGTACTTAATTATAAAAAGGAGTCTTATTGCACCACCACACTGGAGCAGACAATATTAACCATGGGAGGCTAATCACAAGACATGAACTTAACCCAGGACTATTCATCTCTCATCTCTGGCAAATAATGTGAGAAGAATGACCTGATAAGAGGAACAATGCGTGTTTTCTTTTAATGTTTTAAATGTTGGGAAAAATAGTCTAATTTAAGTATCATGGCAACCCTGGGAGGCAGTTGTAGCCAGGGTTATCTCCTTTTTGACAGATCACAACATTAATGATCAGAAGAGATTCCGGGTCATGACAGTGACTTTGTCACTAGTTATGTAGTCTCAGAAAGGAAATTTGAATTCAGGTCTGACTGATTCCAATTTTAGATCTATTTCTACTATTTCCTCTACAAACAGAGATTTACAATTCTCCTAGGTCTTAGTATACAGAATTCTAGGGGGGCTGTGATTGAAAATATTGATTAAACACACACACACACACACACACACATCAAATTTGTCACTGAGCCTAGACTGGATTCCAACCCAGTTTGGTGAGCTCCACCAACATTTGGACTCTTCTAGCACAGCCTTTTAGAATAAATGGTAATGTCAATGCCAAAATGCTACATTGGAGCAGAGCCTCTTTTATAAGGAAAAAAAAAAAAAAGCAATTGCCTGAGATGTATAAGAGTTATTTGTGTTGAACATAATTGTCAAAAATGAAACCCGATATTACTCTATAGAATTTTGTTTAGAAATTTTTACCTGATAGATTGTCAGTGCATTATTTATGTTAAGAAGCTCCAGAGGGTTCCTGTTGCTTCTGAAATATGGGTTCTTAACTCATAGATATTCAGCTAAGATATGGATTTATAGATAGATTGCTGTTGTTCAATTGTTTTCAACTCTTTGTGACACTATTTAGGGATTTTTTTGGCAAAGATGATGGAGTGGTTTGCCATTTCCTTCTCCAGCTCATTTTTCACATAAGGAATTGACTGGCACAGGGTAATAAAGCTTCTAAGTATATGAGGCCAGATTTGACCTCAGGAATATGAGTCTTCCTGACTCCAGGCCTGGTACTCTTTCCACTGTGCCACCTAGCTGCCCACAGATAGCTAACTAGCTAAACTATATTTCAATATAATTAATATATTTTGTGATTCTATATTTTATGCATTAAAACATTATTCTGAAAAGGCGTTTATGGCAGAAAATAAAATAAAATGTCCTTGTTATAGTTCATTTTTCCCCTCTGGCATTTAAACCCATCATGATATGGCTTATTAAAAAAAAAAAAGTAGTATTCTTTAAGTAGCAGTCATGGGGCTAGTGTTGTGTTAGGTGCTGAAAATAGAAAGACAACATGAAGCAAGCCTCTCCTTCCAAGGTTTACATTCTACATGTGCAATATAAGTTCATAAAACATTTCAAAGAGGGCATATACATGCTAAACATGAAGGGATGGGGTGGGGGCATTAACCATTGGCAAATTAAGGGTGTTCTTTTAAGGATATGTCAATTGAGGTAGAAGGTGAACAGGGATTCTAAGAACTGGAGATAAAAAGGGGGAGGTATTTGGGGGCTTAAGGAAGAGCCTGGGCAAAGCTTTGTAGGTGGGAGATGATATATTTCATATCAAGATTATCAATTTGGCTGGACTAGAGAGTACATGAAAAGGAATGATTTGCAGTCAGACAGAAATGGTAGTCTAGAGAACAGATTCCAAAGGTATTTCTATGCTAATTTGAGGAGGATAAATTTTATCCTACAACCATTACAGTTTCTTTAGGAGGGGGTTGGCATGCTTAGATCCCTGCTTCTAAAAATTTCAATTTTGGCAATTCAGTAGATCGAAGAGGCAACTGTCTATATGTAATCTGACCAATTAGGAGATTATATCAATAGGCTAGAAAAGAAACAAATAATACCCAGACTAGGGTGGTAGTCATATGAGTGCAGAGAAGGGGATGGGTATAAAGAATGCTTTGGAGGGAGAAATGATAAAACTTGGAAACTAACTGTACACGTGAAGTTAGTGAGAGGAACATGAAACTGTCCAACCAGCATTTGGACATGTGGGCTTGGACTTCAGGAAATACAAGAGCTGAAGATAAAGATTTTGGGAATCATCTACTCCCAATGTCAGTTAGACAGGTGAGAAAGGCAACTACAAAGTAACTGAGAAAAGAGAAGAGAAAACTAAGACCAGACTACTGTGGTAAAGCCGTGCAGAAAGAATGGCTTTTGGGTGGTGAACTTGCAAAGGATGTCAAGAAGGATAAGCTAAAATGAAAGGAAAGGGACCCAGCAAGAGGTCACACAATCTCCAGAAGGAAATAATGGATGAGAGACTGGTCACCAGTACAGAATGTTGCAGATAGGTCAAGAAAAGAAGAGGAGAGAGTAGATGTCATTTTATTTATTTAGCAAGAAAAAGTCATTTGACATTAGAGACATTAATTTCAATTTCCAATTAGGGACATAAAGCAGATTGCAAGGACCTGAGAAATAAGGAGGAGGTAAGAAAGTAAAGGCAATAAATTATTTTACTTACCTACTATATTGATAACACATTAAATCTCATAAACTCTACATTCCAGCAAAAGCAACCTATTTGCTATTTTAGTACATGTATGACATTTTCATCTCTCATTTCCATGCTTTTGCATAGGCCATCCACAGTGCTTCACATACAACCATTCTTCACCTCCAGGCCTTGGAACTCCTAATCTAAAGTTCCATCTGATACAAGAGACTTTACATTATCCCCCAACTTTTGAATATTCCTCAGATCTTTACAATGACTTGTTATGTGTTTTGTATAAGCCTTGTACTTGTTTAAATTTTTATGCGCTCTCTCTCTCTCTCTCTCTCCCTCTCTCTCTGTTGTTGTCTCTGTCTCTGTCTCTCTTTCTGTCTTTGTCTCTCTATTTGTCTCTCTGAATCTGTCTCTTCCTCCCGCCTGTCTCGCTCTCTGTCCCTCTGTCTCTGTCTCTCTGTTTCTCTCTCTCTCCCCTATCTCTCTCTCTGTTTCTCTCTGTCTCTGTCTCTCTTTCTCTCTGTCCCTGCCTCTCTCTCTGTCTCTGTCTCTCAGTCTCTGTCTCTGTTTCTCAGTCTCTCTCTCTCTCTCTTTCTTTCTCTCTCTTTCACCCCCCCAACACACACACACATGGAATGCTAACTTTTGCAAGGCAGATAGATAGATCTAGATAGACATAATTTGGTGTCTGCATCCCAACTACTCAGTTCCTTTCAGATCTAAATGTGTAGCTGTATTATTGTATTCCAACTGCCTTGTCCATCTTGAACTACAAATGTTCCAAGCATCTCAAGCTCAATACATCCAAAGCCAGCTCCTTTGTTTCTCCCCTATCTTCCCCAACCCCAAACTTCGTATTAATGTCTAGAACACAATCATCCTCCCAGTTAGTCAGGCTCACTGAGAACACAGTAAAAGCTCCCAAAATTCTTGTTGATTGATGAACTGATACTAGTATGGGCTAAATTAATTCTTGGTGAGCTGTCTTGACACAAATTTATTGTGAATAAAATAAGCAGGAATATGATGTAGAACATTTTATGTGGGACTGACTTCACCCATCCTTTTCAAAAGTGAAAAACAGCTTCTCTAGAGGAACATTTTTTCCTATCATATGCCATATCAACCATAGATAAAAATCACACTAAATACTCAAAGATCTATGATTTCATTGTTTCAGAAACTCCAGTCTCCAAGACAGATACCAACTAGTTTTAGCCTGGACTTCTTCAGAGCAGTCTGCGTCTCAGAGAAATTACTAAGTTGGTCATGGTGTCAGAGCAGTATCTGAACCCAGAAGATTTATCTCAAAGTCCAGGAAGTGATTCATTAGTTCATAACATGACTCAGAACAACTGAGAAAAGAATGGAGTAAACAGAATAGGAAGAGACGAAATTTTTAAAAAGCACCTAAAAGAACAGGATTATTCAACTTGAAGGTGGTTGATAATGTAAACCAACTTTTAAACTAAAAACATAGAATTGAGATTATTTTTTTAAGAAAAATCCAATTGCAGTGTTGTTTTTGTAGGTTGGTTAATATCCTTTGCTATGCACTTAGTAGGGACTCAGTACTTGCTGAATGAATAAAGAGACATACAAATCTGTTCCATGGAAGTTTGAATGCCTCACTAAGACTTGTTTTCTTCTATGAGGTACAAAAGCTGTCAATCACAAATACGGAGGAGTTGAAGTGTGGAAAAATGGATGTTGGCATTTGCAAACAAAAAATAGAACTGGGCAACAATATGGTCATTTCTACTGAATATTTACCACTAAGAAATTCAAAATAGATTCTTTCACTGCTGCTGAAAGAAAATGAAAGAAAGGGACAGAGCTCAGCTTTGCCAGATGGCAGTTTATTTGGTGACTAAGAAGAATCCAAGAGTCCTAAACTCAGTGGCTACAACACAGATTGGGGTGCATTGGGATTTGGTTAATTCTAGGCATGCTTATACAGGCGAAAAGGGGTAAGTTTGACTCACCAATGTCCTCGGTTTAAAATCTAGCTGTTACTTATTCACTCAGTTATTTGGGGAACTCACCTCACTCACTTGGGTTAGATCAGTACTCTGGTCAGCAACTTGAGGGAAGTTGATTATACACCTTAAGGAATTTGTGTGTTATATATGTGACATGCTAATTATATCCCCATACTTGGGGCTTGACTGTTAGATTTGTACATACCACGAGGGGTCCCAGTCATGCTCATTCCCTTCTAGCAGAGCTCATGCTCTTGATTTCTCCATTTCCTCACTAACTTGCTTCTATTCCACTTTCTAGTTCTTCTTTTTGTTTTATATTCATTTATTAGAATATTAACTTTTGAGAGGAGAGAAGCACCAATTGATTGACTATGGAAAGGTGAGAGAAAAGAGTATCAAGGAACTCAGAGCACAGTATTAGGACATAGTAAGCACTTCATAAATGCTTTGTTTATGTAATTGTTTTTTTATCCCAATGAAAAAAAAAATGCTAGCTTTTTCTAGAAGAGGGATGAGGAACCTGCAGCCTCAAGGCCACTGTGGCCTTTTGACCGAGTCCAAGTTTTACAAGATGAACGAAATCTGGATTCTGTCCAAGGGCCAAACTGGAGGACCTAAAAGGTCATATGTGGCCTCAAGGCAATAGGTTTACTACCCCTTTTCTAGAAGACACTGCGGTCACAGGTAAATACATGTGTTATTTATTTAATTTTACTTTTTTTAATTTTGGATTTCATATTTTCTCCATTCTTTCAAACCCTCCCCCTCATTGAGAATACAATAACCACTATGTTGTGAAATCATGCAAAATATGTTTCCATTTTAACAATGTCACAAAAAAAGGAAAAAAAGAGAGAAAGTGAGAAACTTATATTTCAATTTGCCCTCAGAGTTCATCAGTTCTCTCTCTCAAGGCAGATGGGAATTTTCATTAATAAGTCCTTTCAAATTGTCATGGATAATTCTTTTGATCAGAGTGGCTAAGTATTTCCTAGTTTACCATCATCACAATGTTGCTATTACTATGTACAATAATCTTCTGGTTTTAGTCACTTCACTTTGAATCAATTCATATAGGTCTTCCCAGGTTTTTCTTAAACCATAGTCCTTGATTTTTTTTTAAATTAAAGTAGTATTCCAACATAATCATATACCACAGCTTGTTCAGCCATTCCCCAATTGATGGACATTCCCTCAATTTACAATTCTTTGCCATCATAAAAAAGAGTTGTGATATATATATATATATATAATTTAAATGTAGGTCCTTTTCCTTTTCTTCTGATCTCTTTGGGATTCAGACCTAGTAGCAGAATTGCTGGGTCAAAAGGCATGTACAGTTTAATAATCCTTTGGGCATAGTTCCAAATTGTTCTCCAGAATACATGGATCAATTCACAACTACACCAACAATGCATTAGTGTGCCTATTTTTCCATATCTCCTCCAGTATTTATCATTTCTGATAGGTGTGAGGTGGTACCTCAGAGTTGGTTTAATTTGCATTTTTCTAATCAATAGTGACTTAGAACATTTTTTTCTATGACTATAGATAGGTTTGGTTTCTCTTGAAAACTTACAGGCAATATATTTTGACATGATGAAGTTGAGTTCCCTCCACTTTTTCAGGAAATCAATCTGCTTATGGAGATATGATCTTTTCCTCTGTCTTGCAGCTCAAATTCTTGAGAAAGTCGGCTACATTTTATGTCTCCATTTCTTTTCTCATTAGATTCTAAATCCTCTACCATCTTCTATTTATTTTCTTCAAAAAACTCAATAGCTTCCTCCAAAGGAATTACTGATTTCATCACTTAGTTGCTTGATCAGATGACCTTTTCTCCATCTTCATCTTTTTCCCTCTGAATCTTCCTCCTCTCCTCTCTAGATTTTTTTTTTCTTGACTCTAGTTCTGATCACTCCATCCAGCAGTCTCCTCCAACAGATTTTCACTCAGATCGTATTCACTATTTGTGGGTGTCCCGCAAGTTTCTGTCTTGGTTCTCCTCTTCTCTCTCTCTGCTTCCTTATTTGTCATTCTCATTAGTTGCCATGGATTCAGTTAGGATTACCATGACGCTTCTTAGATTTACATATTCAACCCAGTTCTTTTACCAAGCTAACCTTCTACATCAACAACTTCCTCTTACACGTTGTGAAACTTCATGTAATATATTATAGTTTTGTGGCATAGTAGGAATTTCTCTCATGTTATGACTGAAACTAGATGGCATTAGAGGTTTCCTTCCATTGTCAAATTCTTTATATAAGGGTCAAGTTAATCATGTGACCAATCAAATCATTCTGCTCCACCTAAAGTAAGGGATAACACGCTAACTCTGATAAATTAACCAGATAAAAATAGGACTCCCTGTAGATCTTTCTCATGTTTCTTTGTTTGTACAGACCCTCTCTTGACTTCTAGTGTGGTACCTCCAGCTCCCTATTGGACCTCTGAAATTGTATTTCTCACAGACAATTTAAAGTCGGCATGTCCCAAACTGAACTGGTTACCTTGCTTTGTCCCCAACTACCCTCTCTTCCTGACTTCCTGACTATATCACTACCAACGGTAACACTATCCTCCTACCCACTCATGCTCACAACCTAGGTGGCATCCTCAGCTCCTCACTCTCTCTCACTTCATTTTATCCAATCGTTTATTAAAGGCTAGAGTTTCTACTTTCATAACTTCTCTCAAACTTGCTTTCTCTCCTCTCATCCAACCATCAACTTCGTACAGGCTTCAGCATCTCACTATGGGACTTTTGCAATACCATACCAGTTGGCTTCCTTCCCTTAAGCCTCTCTTCACTAAAATCCATCCTCCCCTAAGCTGGTAAAGTTATCTTCCTAAAGCACTTGTTTGAACATGTCATCCTTCACCTACTCAAAGTAAATCCCATTAGAACCTTATCACCTTGAGGATCAAATATGAAAACTAACAGCCTACATATTTGGACAAGTTCTACCATACATTCTGATGTCTCACTTTACTCTTCTCCATATTCTCTACAAGTCAGTACTTAATGCTGGCTTTCTTGCTTTTCCTTCACACACATGCACACACAAATACACATGCATATGTACATGTATATATGTATATATAAATAGATTTGTGTGTATAAATATATGCACATTATGTATTTGTGCAAATGCATGTATTACTTGATTATATATGTTTATAAGATTTTTTTCCTTCATTCTTAAAGGAGAGAGGTATTGGGGAGATAGGGAAAGAAAGCATATCTTTGTATATTGGGGGAAAATGTTTTTAAAAAGAAAAATACAGTGATATAAAAAAGTAAATGGAAAATATTATCAGCATTTCCCTTCCAAAAAGGGAATTAATGAAGTATGTAAAGGAAAGACCAGGGAAATTGATTTTGATTCCTATAAAATTATCTAATAAATCATTAAAGAGATAATTGGTAAAAATAAAGAAAGGGAACCTGGCTTCAAGCCAGACTGACCTCATTGGGTTTTCGTTGTTGTTTTGTTTTGTTCTACAGAATTACTATACTAGTAGATAAAGGCAATGGTATAAATTTAGTTTACCTAGATTTTAGGAAAGTGTTTTATAATATATCTCCTTTTATTCTTATTGAGAATGTGGAGAGATAATAGCATAGAGGAGAGTACAATGTAGAAGTTTCAGGTCTGGTTGGAGGGCTACTCCCAGGAGGCAGACCAAGGCCCAATGCATGGAATCTGTGAGGAAGCATGTGTAGGGGGGCTAAGATAAACCAATCATACACACACACACACACACACACACACACACATAAAAACCCCTTCCTATCACAACTATCTACAAGTGGAATGAGCCTTTAGAGGTGTTTAAAGCACCCACTTGATGACTGTGGTGTGGCACACTCGCACTCCAGATTGGGTTCACTTCATGGAAGAGGATGACAAGATGACTTTGGAAGTCTTTTCCAGCTTCCTAATTCTATGATAATTTTCTTCTCTCTGGCCTTGTAAGTCAGACAGTAAACATTTAATAAGCACCTGCTCTGTGCTGCATCAGGAATTGTGTGTGTGGTGGGGTCTGGGGTGCAAAGATCCCACTCTCATGGCATGTCTGAATTCCCAGTTTGGCACAACCTCTCACCAGATAGCACAGAAAAGTGCCCCCAATGCTTCCTCACTTTTAATCTTGGAAGAGCAAAGGGACACAGTGGTGTCTCCAGGGTTGGACAATCTTGCCTTGATTTAGAACTCAGACACAGATTGGTTGTTTGACTGTGGGCAAGTCATTAACCTCGTATAGTCACTGGTTATTGCTTATAAAATGGGAAATTATAGGACTTATTCTAAATATAGGAAAACAATGTTTGCACGATGCAAACTACAAGATTTTTGGTGGATATATTTTTAATCTTATAAAACTATATTAATGTGAATGAGTGTTATCCTACCCATTCCTGAAAGAAATATATGAATTTCTAGGACCTTCTCATTAGCAAGAATTCTAATAACTGCTTTGCCTGCTTTGGACTTCTCACAACTTATCAATAAAAATGATAAATTCCACTTTTTACCTAAATAAAAACTAGTTTTGGAAGTTTGAAAGGCTGGTGGATATTACCTTGAACCAGCTTCAAAGTTAGAAAAGGCTCTTTTCAAATCCTGCCTTGGGTATATAGTTGGGCAAGATAGTCACCCTTGGTGCCACACAGTCCTTGACTTTCAGAGCCCATGCTCAGCAGAATTTGCAGAGGAAGTTGGTACTCAAGAAAATCCCTATTAAAAAAAAAATCTGTCCAATAAAAAGAAAAAAAACTAAAACAAATACATGTATTGAGGTTCTATGCATGAATGCATGTATGTATGTGTCTATGTATGTACATATGCATGCATGTGCATATGTATGTGTATCCTAAAGTATACTGCCTACTTGGAATGCTGTGCCCCCTCAAATTGGCCATTTGACTTCCTTGGGCATCTTAACATCTCTGCTGCCCTCAGCCTCCTGCAGGAAGACTTTATCAGTCCTCCTCTCCATTCAGTCACATAAGCCCCCCACTCCTTCCTTAGGCTACCTTCTTTTTATTCTCTGTGTGTCATATGTGTTTATCTACCAACATGTTGTCTCCCTTATTAGAATATAAACTCCATTAGGGCAAAGAATGAGTCTCTTTGCATTATTTGTGTGTTTGCTTTTTCTTCTTTGTATTTCCAGTTCTTAGTCCAGTGTTTGGCACTTTTCAGACACTCAATACTTGCAGATTGATCTGTAGCACTAGATTGTCATAATTTTAACAACAGTAGAAAAATATATTGTTATCTGTTAATTCATTAATTCTCCTTTATATATTTGATCAGTTGTCTAATAGCTTATTTTGATATCAGTTTCAAGATGAAGCTACAGTTTCTTAGAAAAATAGTCTATGATTTAACAATTCATCAACAAATACTTATTAAGCAATTGTAACAGTAATCAAGTTAGCAGATACTTAGCCATTAGTAACTTAGGGCTAAGTACAGAAGGTGTGAGCTTTGTCTCCTCTTGCTGACTTGGCAGGAGGGAGTTGACTGAGACAGGAGTCCAGTGTGTATATATAAGAAGAGTTCTAGAGACAGAGACAGAATCAGAAATGTTCCTCCTGGTGGATCCTGGTGGAGGAAACAGTATTGTCCCAACATCTGGGAGCTGGGCCGGCTGGATTGAGAATTGGGTTGGAGGAAGCAGAATTGTTCTGGCATCTGGGAGCTGGGCTTGCTAGACTGAGAACTGAGTTGGAGTTTTCTTGAGACCAGAATCTGGTGAAGGCCGCCTGGAAGGCTAGCTGCCTGGAAGGTTGAGAGGGCTGCCTGGAAGGCCTCCTGGAAGGCCACCTTGAAGGCAGAGATTCCTTCTGGGTCCTAGGGACAGCTGAGCTGCTAGAGGACTGAAGAAGCATGACCAGAATTAGCCTTTGTTGGTTTGTGGCTTGGTGGTCCTTGAGTTTCTGGCAACATAATGGGTTAAAGGTTTGAGATGTCCTGGACCCTGTGAACTTTGGTGTGTGCCAAGGACTGCCCAAAGGACTAGACAAGGACCTGGGAGCTGTCTACCCCTGAGGACTGGACAAGAAACTGGGAGCTGTCTACCCCTGAATCCAGGTGACTGTTTGGTGGATTCAGGTAGGAGCTGGGACCGTGGAAGGCGATCCAGGGAATCAGAGTGACCACCCTGAGACAAGATGAAGAAAAGACCTCCCTTTGGAAGAAACAGGTTTGCTGGACACCAAGAGGTGGAGGGTTTGTGTAATTTTCTTATGACTGTACTTAGTGATTAATGACATTTAGCAATTGTGTATCTAGATTAGTGAGTGATTAAGTTAGTGGTTGCCTCATGAGTTGAAGACTGATTATTTTATTATGAATTGCTTGAATGATTAAGTAAGGAAGGTTTTCCCCTTAGGGAAACCACATGATTATTCTTTTGTTCTTTGTTCCAAATACTGTGGCCACTGTAGTGAAAACTATGTGGCCATTCTAATGTTAAGCTGTTGTGAACACTATATTGTGATTTTCTGTGATAAGATGGAATGCTGTGGCTATGATATTGTGATTTGTTGTGAATGTTTGCCTTGATTTGTAATGAAATAAATGGAGTGTTCACTATACTGTGTAATCTGAATCTTAAAAGCTGTTCACAGTAGCATTCTTTTGGGAATCTACTTGTGCATGGCGTTACATTGCCACCAGAAGGAACATTTCTGATTCTGTCTCTCTGTCTCTGGAACTCTTCTTATATACAGACACTGGCCTCCTGTCTCAGCCAACCCCCTCCCGCCACATCAGCAACAGGAAACACAATTCACACCTTCTGTATTTAGCCCTAAGTTACTAAGGGCTAAGTATCTGCTAAATTCGTTACTGTTATAGCAAACAATATGCACCAAATTTGGCATCTAGGTAGCATAATGGTTAGAATACTGGGCCTGCAGGCAGGAAGATCTGAGTTCAAATATAGACTTATACAATTCCTAGATATGGGGCCTGGGCAACCACTTAAACCCTGTTTGCCTCAGTTTCCTCATCTGTAAAATGAGCTGGAGAAGGATATGGAAAATCACTCCAATATCTTTGCAAAGAAAGCCCCAAATGAAGACATGAAGAGCTGGACATGAATGAAACAACCTAACAACAATAATGCACCAAATAATTCACCAAACACTCATTAAACATCTTCCATGGGTAAGACACTGTGCTACATGAGTGCATCTGCAGCTAAAAAAATAATCTCTCTCTTTGAAACAAGATCCGTGTTTTACTCAGGTTGGTGAGAAGGGAGGATCACTGCCTAGAACATATTAACAGATGCTATGAGATACAGAATCCTAGTGGGCCATGCATTAGGAGAGAGACTAATTATTCTGGGACAAAAATGAGAGGGGCACTCCTCACACAATCATTTTTTCCTCTTATTTCCAAGACATTTGAGTTCATTGTGGTTGCATTTTTGAGTTTGAGTAAAAAGTAGTCTTGATTGGTTCAAATGGTCGAGTGAGTAAGGAGGATGCCAATGAATCAGCCAGGTGTTATTAGCACATGCTCTGAGTCAGGCACAAGCTTGGATGTGAGGACACAAAAGCAAGACCACAGGTGGACCACTTTAGTTCCCTGTTGTAGCTGAAAGGACAGACATAAACAATCCCCAGCTTAAGAGAGAAAAGCCCCATGTGGAGAGGGAAACTGAACAGGACAAAAGAACTCACAAAGTGATTAAATACAAGGCAGACTGTGCCTTAACCTTGGAGTGGCAAATGGTAGCAGAGGGAGACTTAGAAATGAGATGGCTGATTGTGTGGACCTGTGTGAGCCTAGATTGTAGAATAGAATAAAGGCACCAAGCATCTAATAAGTGCTTACTGTATGCCAGGAAGTGGGCTAAGGGTTGGGGATAAACATGCCAAGCAAAAGAAGTCCAATCCATGCCCTTGAAGAGCTTATACTCTAATGGGACAAGCCAACACAGAAAAGCATTGAGAAGAGGTAGGGGAGGGGAAAGGGCAACACACTCAACAGCGCGGTGGCAAAGTCTCCAGTCTACTGGAAAGCGGAAGGTGGCTAAAGCATAGCTGGGCTGGGCCTGTCCCAGATAGAGGCAAGGGGCTGCAAGAGTTAGATAGGTGTTACAGGGTGAGAAGGCCATAGCTACTGAGGGAAATTTCAGGGTGAGCTGAATTAGGGTGGGAAAACCCAAAGAATAAGAAGCCCACCAAAGGGGGATTAAAGAACAGAACATAAAATAGCCCTTGTCTGATAAATGTTGAAGCATCTGTGATTTCAGTGGTGTGAGTATCTCTGTTACTGCTACAGATTGCATCCACTTTGTATGTCTGCAATTCTTCTCCAAGTATTTACCTCCATTCTCCATAGAGAACTAACCCAAGAATAAGATTCAGGCCTCTGATTCCAGATGTGAAGTACTTTAAATAGTATTACATTTGTTCATTGGGTATGCTAGGGAAAGAATACTTGTTCTGATACAAGCTGGTACAAGATGGCACCTGGCAGCCTTCCAAATCAAGGATCCTGGGACTCCATTGCCTTTTGGATGACCGAAGTTAAAGGCAGTCAATAACGTGAAAGCAAAATTTGAAAGTAGGAAGAATTGTGGTTATTTTAAATACATACATGCACACACATATACACACATACATAAACACACTTATATATGCATATATTATATATAATTGATATATTATATATAATTATATATTATGTATGCATTTGTATATGCATATATTTTAAATATATATATATATTTTTTTAAATATTATATGTATATATTTTAAATCCAAACACACACATACACACACATACACACACACACATATTTATAAAGGTTAATTCAAATTTTATATGTTGGAAACTAGTTGTACATGTCTGCTTGTTAAAAGAGAAATATCTTTGTGAAAGGTGTTGATGCTCAAGTAGGTAGTGCAGTAAATAGAGCACTGGTCCTAGAGTCAGGAGGACCTGAGTTCAAATCCACCCTTGGACACTTGATACACTCACTAGCTATGTGAACTTGGGCAAGTCACTTTACCCCAATTGTCTTGCCTTCCCCTCTCCAAAAAAAAAAAAAAAAAAAAGGAGTTGATGCTCAGCCTCAGGGTGGTTTAGTGGGTTCCAAATGCACAATTTTCAGACTCACTTCCCACCCTCAGCTCTACTTCTTGGGTTGAACTCCCCTCTTTCTTTGGGCCAAGTGCAGAAATCCCTGGTTATAAATATACTTACTAAGAAAGGCTTAGATTTGGGAGGAAAGGGTGGGGTTTGGAGCTTTTACGACAGTCAATGGTGATTGAAAGTACACATCACCATCTAATCTGACAACTTAAGAGAGATGAGGGCCTTCATAGCCTTTCACAGATGACAGAAGGGCTAGATGATATCCAATTATCCAATCCAACAGTCACATCTCAGCAGATCATTCATACACCATGTCCGACCAACCACAGGGTGAGACTTGAGCAATGTTTTATGAAATGATGCACATGCACCAGGTTACTTTGGGTAAGTTACTTCCTTCCCTGGATCTTACTTCCTCAGCTCTCAAATGGCACTTGGGAAGTGGCCTTGATCGTCCCCACACTCTCTTCCACTTGTCAGTTGAGGATCTTAAATTCTCTGATTTATGGTTTTATGATGAAATGATCTCTAAAATGTCTTCTTGTTCTAAGTACTGTGATCTCATAATTTACTGATACGGGGAGGACACCCTTCTAGAGTGCCTACTATTACACCAACTGCAAGATTCTTTGTTTATCCCAGTCATTCTATTATTTATGAATTTATATCATGCCCAGAGTGAACCCGACTCTACCAGCTACTGTATACTGACTCACTAGGTGGCAGGCACTGTGCTAAGCTTTTTTTTTTTTTCTTTAATAACTATGACCTCATCTGATGCTTACAACAACTTGGTAAGGTAGGAGCTATTATCCCTGTACTTGGGGTGAGGAAATATAGGGAAATAGAATCATGCTTAAACTCTTCTTTGCAGTTTCAATTTAACACATCACCAGGTAGAGCTTAATTACCTTTAAAATGGTTTTTGGATCAAACTGTATTGGTACCTTGTTTCCTCCTCTGAATAGATGCCGTATATAGGTGTTTGGTGGTGGTCAGAGACTGCTGGATGGGTAAAGCTTCCTGCATCTATAGCTTCAAACTGGCTACCACTGTCTGTAACAAAAAGACTGGCCAATTACCTCGCTATTGCAGGGTGCTTAAAGATCTGAATGAAATGTTTCAGGGCAGAGACCTTGGTAGCTTACCTACCTGGATAATCAACACTCATCACAAACTCTGAATTAGCAGATGGATTTTTTTATTCAGTGCTGGGCATTTGTAAACAAGAAGAGGGAAATAGATTGGTGCTTAATGAGAGATAAAATGATAGTTCTTTTTTTTCTCTTTTTAAACATACAGAATTTAGAATCCAGACTTAGGCTCATTTGTTTATTCCATTGATAATAGTGATGTGTTAAATTAAAAAGTTCAGCCAAATCAATAATGAAAAAGGCACAGTAATTATAAAGACTGGTTAACAGTATCAACTGCAGAATAACGAAATCCTCGTTCTAGTTCATCTGGCAATATTTCACTGTTACATAGTGATTAGAAAATGGTTTCGAGTTCCTGGGCTACTTATTGACAAAACCAAAATAAAATATTTGGCTGGCTAACTTAAATGACATCCTCCTATCTTCCTCTCCTAAGTAGTAGTATTTTACTTAAATATCATTTTTAGTCTGAAAAAAAGCAGTTGTGGCCTTCCAAGGAAGAAGTATTTCCTATATTGTATCTTTTCTCCATGGGAAAATCAATTCTTGCACAAAATTCTCTAAAAGTCATGGTTTGATTTGATTACTAGAGGACAAATGATGAAATGTGTTCCTTCTTCATAGCATAGAGGTAGGAGACTAGGTGCAGAATTTTGAGATGTGTCAGACATTGGAATTGTCAATTTGGATTGACACACTGTGACAATATGTATTTATGTACACAGATATATGCATGTACACACATATGTATCATATACAGAAACATCCATGAAAACCTGCACATCTGTAGGTACACACCCCAGAAAACCTCATCCAGGGAACATCATTGAATCCCTGGAATTCCCACATTGCTCTTTTCCTCTGTCATTGGGGTATCTCCCTCTGAGTGGCTAGCTCCTCCCAGAACCTCTAAGGAGGTTGGCCAAGCCAACCATCTCTTCATTTCTCACCAGGCTACAATCACAGCTTTTTCCAGTGGCTTTGTCAGCCTTCTCCCTTTTCAGTTCCTCAGCAGGTATCACCTTCTCCCAGTGCACACTAGATATAAAGATCTACAGACACACACACAGACACAGACACAGACACAGACACACACACACACATATATATGTCTGTGTGTATGTGCGTGTGTGTCTATACATAGATGTGTGTGTGTGTGTGAATTTACTCTATATGTGCTAGAAAGGGGGTATGCCAGAAAATGAATGTGGTATAAAAAAACCATCAAGTTAAAAATTACATATTTTTTTAATCTTGGTGAGACAATGGTATTACAAGAATTCTCCACAGAGGATGTTGTAAAAAAGTACCATTGCCTTCTCTGTGTCCTTAAACATAACAAAGATGGTCAGGTGGCCCCCATAAACTAGCAACGTCCTCATGTTAAACAGCCTGTCATCTTTTTTTAAATGCAAAATAAAATGTTCATCTCCCCATATATAACCATTATGGTTCTCTCAGAAAATTAGTCTGCTGTTTTATGGCATCTGGCCTCTGTGTAACCTACAGCTCCTCACTGCTCCCTCCTTTTGAAAGTAGTCTCTCAACACTTTGCATTTCCTCACATAGCACCATGTAAATTCCTATCACCTGGACTCCCAATAATGATAGCAGGTAAGCTCTTCTGGCCTAGATCTAGGAGGGAGGAAAGAGTCCGGCTGTTCAGTCCAATCTCCTCTGGTGAGGGCTAAAGACACCAAGGTCTGCTTGGTTCATGACTAGTCCAAGATCATGCAATTATAACAGGCGTTTTGACAGTAATGGGAACTAACATTTAAGTTTAGCAGTGGCAGCATGGACAAGGAAGTTAATTAATGTACTCATGTGAAGTTCCTGTTCTGTGGCTGATTCTGGGAATGCAGAAGAAACAAAGAAAAAGAAAGGAAAACATTCTTGACCTCAAGGGGCCTGAATTCTAATGAATAGAATGTAATCAGAATTCAGTGCTTTGCACAGTGCCTAGCACATAGTAGGTGGTTAAAATTTATTGGATTGCATTATATACAATTTTCCTCTTAATATCACATTTTAATTTATCTCTCTGATATAATTTCTAACATTTATGCAGCATTTTAAAATTTGCAAAGTGTTAAATATATGTTAATTAAACTTGTTGAGTATCAGTCTCTTCATCTTTGAAACTTGGAAAACAATCCCCCTTGTCATCGAGGAATTCTCTCACAATAATGGCAAGAGATCTACCTTAAGATTTAAGAAGGCTTGTATTGAAGTCATGATTCTGACACAGAAAGGCTGTGTCAACCTGTTCAAGTCATTTGACTGCTTAGTGCCCAGGCAGCCCTCTAAGATAATTACTGAACTACTTCCAATAAGCAGTTGCAGAGAGAGTTTCATCTCTAGGGATTCTCTAGTCCAATGACAGTACGGGTCTTAGCCAAAAAGAATATCTCCATCATAAGCTTACTGGAAGAATCAATGGGTATATCGATTCCTATTTAATAAGGACCTACTATGTGCCAGTCAAGGTGCTTCTGACACAAGTGCACAAGTCAGGCAGCCCCTGTCCTCAAGGAGGTGATAATCTACTAGGTAGAGATAGTCCTCATTGGAGAAAGGGAGTGAGGAAAAGGGAGTTTGGGGCTAAGTAGTTCTAGGGATTATAAATGAAGAGAAAGGGTAGTGAGATGTGTGTGTGTGTGTGTGTATGTGTGTGTGTGTGTGTGTGTGTGTGTGCTCACGTACACTGTGTGTGTGGTATCTATAGCCAAAAAGGATCATAGACATAAGCCAGGCCATCCAAGCTCCTCTGATAGTTGAACAAAAGGAGAGACTGTAAGGTCCCGATGGGTACAGATTTCTGCCCTCAGGGACTAGAACATGGGGTTTCAGTCCTGCCTCAGACACTGAGTGACTGTGTGACACTGGGCATAGATACCTCCTCATTTCTCCCCAGCCTTGACTCTGGTCTCTTCCAGCATGCCCCAGAAAGCTCTTCAGCCCTGGAACACCCCCTTGGTGGTGGATATTCTGATCCTGGGGCACCTCCCTCTATTTGGCTAGCTCCTGCCAGAACCTCAAAGGAAGGGGGCCGGGCCAGCCAATCTCTCCCTTCTCACCAGACTTCTTCAATGCGCTCTGACAGGGACTGTCCCTCCCCATTTTAAGCTCTTTTTAGGGCTTGTTTTCCCTTCCAAGAACTTAAGCTCCCTGAGGTCAGAAACTGTCTTTCTTTTCACGAGTGTTTGTGTTCCGGGAGTTTAGCCCAGTCCCTAGCACACAGTAAGAGCTTAATGAATGTTTTTGAAAGGCTAGCAAAGTCACTTAGATGATGTGTTGGGTAGAGAGAGGACCCAGAGTCAGGAAGACCTGGTTTCAAATCCAGCCTCAGACAATTATTAGCTATGTGATCCTGCACATATCATTTAGCCTCTTTCTGTCTTGGTTTCCCCATCTGTAAAATGGGGATAATAATGCCATCTCTAGAGTTCTTAAGGGGTTTTCATGAGATAATATCTTTCCAAATATTATGCTTTGTAACTCTCAAAGTGCTGAGTAACTTGTAGGTATCATCATTATTAGGCTTTCTTTTGTTTATGTAAGTTTCTCTCAGTCCGTTTCCTCTTGTACAAAATGAAGACGTTGGATTGGCTGGCCTCCAAAATCCCTCCAAGCTCAACATTGACAATTGCATGAGACTGAGACTCCCAAAGAGAGAACACACTTGCCTGTGCTCACACTAGGAGTAAATTCTGCAGGGGGGCAATGAAGCTGAGCCCTCTGACCTCAAGGCCAGTGTTCTTTCCGTGGCAACACACTAACTCTGTGCCCTGGTGTGCTTAACCAGTCTAGTTCCCCAGCTCCAGAGCATTCCCCCTCACCTACATTTGCTGATCACCTGCTAGGAGCCAAACACCAAAATACAGCACACATTCCCCCAGAAAATCCAGGAGGTCTTTGCTTTTCAGGTAGGCATTGCTTATGGAACCACTGACTAAAGCACATGGAACTTTTCTTCTTTCAGAATCTCTCTTCCCAGTTTCTTGACCACTGGGTTCCAGCTACTATGGCCACTATCTGCACTGTTCTGAGTTTGTATTGAGATTGTCCTTACCCCCAAATCCCCATTCTTAATATTTTTAAGGCAAATGAGCAGACTCTTCCTTAGTAGTCTGCAAAAATGACCAATTCTGCTTATGCCTGGTACAACGCTGGCTTGTCCAACCCATCTCAATTCATCATCCCCCTGCTAACTAACCTGTTCTTCCCGCCCTTCTTCCCAAACCAGCCCTTCTTCCCAAATGAATTACAATGTAGCCAAAAGGTTTTGCGGAATAAGAAGAGTAAAGAAATTAAGTCATTGTTGTTCTTTCCCAATCTGGTTGGTAGCTTTTGCCCCCCTCTTATTTGTCTGAAAAACGAAGCACCTCTTTCTACTACTGTCTCATGTAACTTTATCACAATCGCCTCCTTTAAATAAGATATATAGGCAAAGGGATATAGAAATTCATTTTGTCCTACAAGAAAGTAAAGGGGGGAGGGCATGGGGGAGGACATAAGAGAGAACAGGGTAGGGCAAGCAGTATTAAGTAGGCTCGCTATCTGGGGGTAGGAGGTAGGGGATAGATGGGGAAGGAAATTTGTAATTCAAAATCTTGTGGAAATGAATGTTGAAAACTAAGAAATAAATAAATTTATTTAAAAAAAAACATAGGCTCCTTTGTGGTTTTTAACTAGCTGAGTATTCCATAGTATCACTGATGTCATTGATGACCTCATGAGGATGTGTGCCAACACTGATGTAAGCCACAGACTGAGCTGTTTCAAGAATCTCTTTAATGATTCCAGAGAGGTCTCCTGTCAGGGAGCAGTCCCTTAACTGTCAAGCAATGTTGATCATTATTGAAACTGGTGGTTCCACTGTTCTAAATATATTTCTTTTTCTGCTTCCTTCTATCCCAAGGTTATTTTAGGGTTTCAATGATTAAGACTGAGGCAGAAGGTATATCTTCAATCTGGGCATATTTATTTGGAATGAGAAATTTCGCTGTGATCCTTAGCTTTGCCCAGTGTGTTAGGGCATTGACAACGTCATTACCAACCTTTCTTGGAGACAAAGGAAAGGGGCCACACTTTGGGTCCAGAGAAGACTTGACAACATTTTCACTACCAATGCATGTTAAAAATATGAATCTAAGTCCATTAGGGTCAAACGTAGGTCCCTTGGTGGTCTGGACACTGAGTGGTGGCTGCCAGTATTGCATAAATCTACATATGTGACAAGGCAAAGAGCATGTAACTTTCACCACCCACAAGCAAGGATCAAAGAGTTCAGCTTTTGTTTTTCAAAATGTTTTGTTTGTTTTGGTTTTTGGTTTTCTTTTTTTGCTTTTTCTCATTCAGTATAACTGGTAATTTACTTAAAATGAACTTCAACTACAGCAGTCATAGGAGTAGAATTGTTGTTTTTGCTACAATACCCATAGCACAAAGAATGAGTTATGTTCCATCTCTTCAAACTTTCTTTTATCCCCCAAAACATTGTTTTCTAGGTATATTTTTAAAATTTATTTTATTTTGTTTTCAAAATTCATTTCCACAAGATTTTGAGTTACCGACTTTTCTCCCTGCCTCTCCCCTACCTCCCACCCCCAAATAGAAAGCCTACTGAATGCCCCTTCCCCCAATCTTTTCTCTCTTATATCCTCCCTTTTCATCCCCCTAACTTTCTGATAGAACCAGATGGATTTGTATACTCCAATGCCTGTATATTCTATTTCCCAGTTGCATGTAATATGCATTAACATTTGTTTTTTGAAACTTTGAGTTCCAGAGTCTTTCCCTTCTTCCCTCCTTACCCACACCCCCTGGGAAGACAAGCAATTCAACATAAGGTGTATATATGTAGTAACACATATTTATGTAGTAACACATGTATATATGTAGCAACAACATATTTCCATAGTTGTTGTACTGCAAAAGACTAACTATATTTCCCTCCATCCTATCCTGCCCCCCACTTATTCTATTTTCTCCTTTGACTCTGTCCCTTTTCAAAAGTGTTTGCTTCTAACTACCCTCTCCCCCAATCTGCCCCCCTTCTATCATACTCCCCCCTTATCTCCTTTACCCCTGCTTTCCTGTACAGTAAGTTAACCGTTTGAAAGTGTATGTCATTCCCTCCTTAAGCCTAATTCAATAAGAGTAAGGTAGACCCATTCCCTTTCACCTTCCTACTCTTCCCCTGCATTGTAACAGTGTTCTCTTGCCTCTTTTATATGAGATAATTTACCCTATTCTGTCTCTCTCTATCACCAATATATTACCTCTTTCACCTCTTAATTTTATTTTTAAGATATCATCCCTTCATATTCAACCCATCCTATGTCCTCTGTCTATGTTTACATGTTTACACATATGCCCCCATTCACATATATATTTATACACACATATATCCTCCTATGCATACATACACATATATATATATATATATACATATACACATATATTCATATGTACCTACATACATACATATATACATATATATATGTAAATACACATGCATATATATATCTCTATCTATATACCTATATATCCTTCAACTGTCTTCATATTGAGAAAAGTCTCATGAGTTACAATTATCATTATTTCATATAGGAATATAAATAGTTCAACTTTAATATGTTCTTTATGATATCTTTTTCCTGTTTACCTTCTCATGTTCTCTTGCTTTTTATATTTGAAAGTCAAATTTTCTCTTTAGCTCTGTTTTTTTTTTCATCAAGGACATATGAAAGTCCTCTATTTCACTGAATTACCATATTTTCCCCCAAAGCATTGTACGCAGTTTTGCTGGGTATGTGATTATTGGTTTCAATCCTAGCTCCTTTGATCTCTAAAATATCATACCCAAGACCTTTGATCTCTTAATGTAGAATCTGCTAGATCTTGTGTTACCCTGATTGTGTTTCCACAATAGTAAAATTGTTCCTTCTTGGTTGTAATATTTTCTCCTTGTCCTGGGAATTCTGAAATTTGGCTATGATATTCCTAAGAATTTTCTTTGTGGGATCTTTTTCAAGAGGTAATCAGTGAATTCTTTCAGTTTCTAATTTTGACCTCTGGTTCTAGAATATCAATATTTTCCTTGAGAATTTCTTGAAGGATGATTTTTAGGTTCTTTTTTTGATCATGGCTTTCAGAAAGCCCAATAATTTTTTTTTTTAATTATCTCTCCTGGATCTCTTTTCCAGGTCAGTGGTTTTTCCAATGAGATATTTCACATTGCTTTCTTATTTTTTTCCATTGGTTTGGATCTATTTTATAGTATCATGATTTCTCATGAAGTCATTAGCTTCCAATTGCTCCAGTCTAATTTTGAAGGAATTATTCCCATCAGTGAGTTTTTGAAATTTCTTTTCCATCTGGCAAATTTGGCTCTTTAAGGCATTCTTCTCCTCATTGGCTTTTTGGGCCTCTTTTGCCATTTGTGTTACGCTACTTTTTAAGGTGTTATTTTCTTCAGAATTGTTTGGGGTCTCCTTTAGCAGGCTGTTGACTTGCTTTTCATGCTTCTCTTGCATTATTCTCATTTCTCTTCCCAGTTTTTCCTCCACTTCTTTTACTTGATTTTCAAAATCCTTCTTGAGTTTCTCCATGGCCTGTGACCAGGTCATATTTTTCTTGGAAGCTTTGGATGCAGGAGTTCTGACTTCATTGTCCTCCTCCTATTCCATGCTTTGATCTTTTTTGTTCCCCAAAAAGGATCGTATGGTCTAATTCCACTTCCTCATCTTGCCAGTTACTTGATTTTTGAGCTCTTTGCCATGGTAGAGCTCTGCTTACAGAATAGAGAGAGTTTTGTCCCAAATTGCTATAGTTTTTGCAGCTATTGAAGTTATTAGTTGGGCAACCTCTCTACAGACCCTGCAAGCCCTGGCTCACTGATTACACACCCCAGGACCATCACACAAGGCCACAATCCAGATCCAGGCAAGTCAAATCAAGAGCGATTACCCTCTGAATGGTTGCCTGGTCCCCCTATGATCTTCAGGTCAGGAGCTCTGGAGGTAGCCATGTGTCACCACTGCACCTCCCACCACTTCTTGCCCGAGAGGCAGGGGCAGGACAGCTATGTTCTTTCACCCTTACAACAAAGTTCCCAATTGACCTTTTACTTTCTAGTTGTTGTTTATGGGTTGAGGAGTCTGGAAATCACCATGGCTGCTGGTGATTCACTCTCTTGAAATCTGCTCTGGCTGGTATGGGTACTGGGTGAGGCTGCCCTGGGTCCCAAACCACAGCTCACTGTGGACTGTACTCGGCTCCCAGCATGCTGTGATTTAAGTTTCCTGTAGGCCTCCCAGGATGCTTTCAGTGGGAGATTTGTTTCTCTCTGTCTCTTTGTGAGTTCTGTAGCTTTAAAGTTTGTTGAGAGTCATTTCTTTAAAGGTATTGTTGATGGTTGAAGCTGGTGTCCATTCCAAGTTTGTGCTTTTACTTTATCATCTTGGCTCTGCCCTCTCTAGTTATACTTTTGTGAATTCTATGTGTCTTGACTGGTAAATCCAAAGTTTTTCGGTAATTTTAAAATGAATTTATCATCATATGTCTCCTAGACTTTGCAAATAATAAACAGAAAAAATGATTTTAGCAATTATTCACATTTTATTATTTTACTGAAGCTATTAGTTATCTCAAATATTTTTTTTCTCCTTTAACTCTGGAGATATCTCAGAAAACTAATACATTATCTGCAAATGAATATAGTGTTGCCTCCTTGATAGCTTGTCTTTTTCCTTTTGTTTATTGTTCCTGGTTTATTTCTGGAACTAACTTTTTATTATTTTATCAAAAATATTTGAGAAAGTGGGCTTGAGTCCTTATGCTACTGGAAACACTTCGAGTATTTATGCATTACAAATAATGATAATTGTTGATTTTAGATAGTTCCTTGGAATGATGTTTTAAGACTGACTTTTTTTTTAAGATCTTTATTGGAAATTAGTCTTTTATATTGGGAAAGACTATTTTTCTGTTTCTATTATATAATGTAAGTGCCTGAGGTTGGATTTGAATTCAGATCTTCCTTTTTACAGGCCTGATACTCTATCCACTGCACCATCTAGATGCTTTTTGGAAAAGTACACAACATATCTCTTGTGAACCTTACAAGAGTTAAGAAGATCTAAATTTTAATACCATCTCAACCATGTACTAGCTATGTTTGTACAGATGGAAAAAGTAAGGCCTATGGATGTTTAGTGATTTACCAAAGTTCATACACTTAGAATGCTAGGAAGGTGAGCTTTGCACACAATGTTCATTTTCTTTACCGACTCTTAGGGATCTGGTCAGTGCCTTGAAAATAACTCTTTCCTTTTGTCTTTTTGGATGGGGGAGGCAGGGAAATTGATGTTAAGTGACTTGCTCAAGTTCACACAGCTAGTAAGTGTTAAGTGTCTGAGGCAGAATTTCAACTCACAGGATGCTGAGGAGCCCTCTGGATCCTTTCACCTCCAAGCCAGAGGCTCCATTCCCTTTCTGGTCACCCAGCTTCCAGAAGAGCATTGAAACAGGGAGATGATAACTGAAACTAATGCCCTTTGTTGAAAGATTCCACAATTTCCTCATCATCACATGCTTCACTGACCAAAGCAACTGTGGAAGGTCTATGAATACTCTGGTATCACCAAGGGACTCCACTCCCTTGTCTTCATGATTCTCCCAGAATCAGGCTTTGCAGGTTTCCCATAGGGAGACACCATCCCAGATCCACCATCCTTATATGAGAGCCTCATTGGGCTTAGATGGCTGCCTCTTACATCCTCTATTAGAATGTTCTTCCTAGCATCTAGCAAACACATGATATGTAGTTATTGTTTAATAAATGCTTTTTTAAAGACTGACTCATGTATAGAATATGTGAGTGTAAATCTACCAACAAAAATGTGTTATTGCTTTGTCACATCCCACTCTACGATTCCTTTGGGGTGTTTTCTTGGCAGAGATGCTGGAGTGTTTTTCCATGCCTTCTCCAACTCATTTTATTGGTGAGGAAACCAAGGCAGAGAGAGTGAGTTGACTTGCCCAGGGTCACACAGCTATTAAGTGCCTGAGGCCAGATTTGAACTCAAGAAGATTAGTCTTCCTGACTATAGTCCCAGCACTCTCTTTGCTGTACCAGCATATTTCTTTGAGTTCTTTTGTTTCAATGCTTAGCATCACTCTTGACTCCTCAGTTGCATGAAGTTTAAACCCACTCATTTTGTTTGTTTGTTTTTACTTCTTTGTTTGTAGGCTTTCGCCACACAAAGACTTTGGTAAATAGTATGCCCTGGACACTGACCTAAGAAAAATTAGAATATTGTCTTTAATCATTATGTAAAATATCAAACATAGTCAACAAAAAACTTCAGTATTCAAAATGTCTAAATTTGTTTTTGTTTTGTCAAAATGCAATGGAAACCACTGCAGTGGAGTTTCTGATGCAATGGGTAGACTGAGTATGTAGTTGAGATTTTCTCTCTTATGACCTGGGATTACTTCCATCTTCTTGTCAGAAACTATTGTACAGCTTCATCATCATGTGCCATCATCAGTTATTTCTCCTTCTCATCTGTTTCATTACCATTCTTGCCTTTGCATTGGATTCCATTCCATATAATATTTTTAGTACTGACACTGACTTATAAAGTAGTAAGATGAGGACAGGGTGATATCATTTTTTAAATTTTACTTATTGTTGTAGGACCAGCCTGGTGAGACCAGAGGGACCAAGATGAAAATGGGAGAACTGTGTGCCCTAAAGATTTACCTATAAAACTTTTATTAACTATGTAATTGTGGCTTCTGAATCTACATGTTTATGAAATAACACTGAGTTAGAGGAGAGTCAATAAGTATTGGTTGCTGATGATTAGTGACTCTTTCCAAGACAAAGCACAGGCATTTTCTTCACCTCTGACATTTGGCAACTAATAAATCTATTATTTCTGGTGGTGAAAAATGTTGGCCAATTGAATTATCTGATTGGCTTATCATGTCCATGCACTTTGGAACAATGCAGCAGGTGTTCCATTTCATGGTGATTATTCCGTAAACAAGACTGAAATTTGGTATTCAGTGAGAAGAGAGATAGTAGTTTATAGATGTATAGATGAACAAGGGCATCTGGAAGAAGTAATGTTTCAAATATCACTGCTGTTCTTCCAATGAATCGATCAATATAGAAACTGCACATTGGGGAATTCAATCTCTGATGACAAGTATTTATTCAACATCCATTTGATGCAAGGCATTGTGCTAAATGATAAGAATAAAAACAAAACAAAACAGAAAACAGTGCTTCCAGCAAGAAAATTATATTTGTCTTTTTAACTAGAATATGTGTGCATGTGTGTATATATATGTATGTGTGTATGTGTGTGTATGTGTGTGTCTGTGTATACATATATGTGTGTGTATATAAAATGTGTGTCTCTGTTTTATTGTGAAATAAAAGTTATCAACCACACATATTAATATATGGATATGAAAAAAATGGTGGGGTAAGTAACTTTAACAATTTAGCAATCAAATTGATCTTGGTTGGAATCTCCTGTCCCCTCTTTCCTGGTCTTCTGTGTACTTAAAATATTTTATTGACAGCTTTTTTATTAAATCTGTCACTATCCATTCTTCTACCCCTTGCTCAATGAAAAAGTTGCAAATTATGGAATGTAAATGTAATATTATTATACTACAAGAAATGACAAATATGAGAAGACTCATATGAATTGATGAAAAGTGAAATCAGTAGAACCAGGAGAATAATAGCATGATGGTTGCAACAATAATATAAAGGGAATGAACGAGGCTCTTAAGAGCTCAGAACATTGATCAGTACAGCAAACGATAAGGATTTTAAAAGCCTGAACATGAAACAAAGCCTTCACCTTCATTCTTTAATATCTGTTATTGAGAGCAGAAGAGAGACATTGAATTCATGAACTACAACTCTGTCTTCCATCATCACTCATCGAGTTTGCTACATTTAATAAGAATGACCAGATGCACATAGTAGAGGACAAAAATTGAGTTCAGTAGCAAACATGAAATATCAATGTCAATTCAGATCTACCAAATGCATTGACTTCCAAGAGAAATTCTTAGTTTGGTAGAAATATCTTCTACTTACTAGAAATGAAAGGAGAGTCACGACTAATGATCTCAAAACCTGAGAAGAGCAATTGTTTTGGAAAAGAAGATGGTGAAGGATAACCAGTTGATACTTACACTTACATGAGCTGGGCTTCTCTATTACCACCTAATAGCAGCAGAAGAGCCTAAGAATGCTTTCTTTTCCGCTAGGAAAAAATGAAGAATCAAAAGAGGCTTGTACTCTCTTGGAAGGGATAGGGAAAAAAAAAAAAAAAAACAACTGCTCAGGACAGAGGAGAGGGCCTTCCTAAACTGGGACATAGGTGTACACAGTTTGTCAGAAATGCTATGCCAGAAAAGATTGCTTTGAGAATATTGTCCCTTTCATTCTGGACACTACACTTACATTTTTTGAAGGTAGCCTAAGTGAGCTATTCAGAAGCACTATTTACTCTATTGAGTACTCATTTCTTTCATACAAACTGATAGCCTACTATGTATCCCCCCATCCTGCCATCAAATAGCTTTTTCGAACAGTAGCATAGGGCTTGGTATTATTGCTATCCAATCACCACCTGTTAGATTCAGCTAATCATTCAAGCCTAGGGTAATAGCAGCAGCAGCACCACCACGATGTAAAAGTAAGGAAATTTGAAGTTCCTTTCGTATTGCTAAGCTGAGTACTTAGCAGCTAGTTTCAAATTAAGCCTCTGTTAAAGAAATGGAAGGTGTGATTCCCTGTTGCTGACATAACAGGAAGGGGCTGAATAGGGTCGAGCAATACTGTATATAAGGTAAGACCCTGACTGGAAAACTCAGAATTTCTTGGGACAAGCTTCATGGAGCCAGAGCAGCTCCTGGAGAGAACTGAGAATTGAGAACTGAGTCAAAATTTCTCGGAGCAAGCCATGTGGAGGCAGAAGCCAGAGCTGCCAGATGAGGCATGATTGTGGTGTTGGTACTTTGTTTGCGGCTTTGTCCAGCCTTGCCTTCCCAGAAACAGAGACTATGAAGGATTTGAGGGTGACTGGATGCTGTGAGCTACAGCATGGAACAGAAAGTACATGGAGAGCTGGACAAGGACCTGGGAACTGTCTGCTTTTGAACTCAGGTGACAGCTTGGTGAATCCAGGTAGGATCTGAAACCGTGGAAGAGGATCCAGGAATCTGAGAACTTGCCCCTAGTTGAGATGAAAAGACTTCTCTGTGAATACTGAGTAGTGACTGACCCTGATGTGAGGTTTTGCTTAGGGACTCACTTTGGGAAGAATTATGTGATTTAGACAGATGAGATGCTGGGCAGCCATTGAGTCCCCCCAGCTTTGAAAACCCAGACGTTGGTGCTGCCATCTCTGGTGACCATGTATGGATGTAATGGTCAGACATTTGGAAGCACTGGCTGCTGAATTGTGTTATTTTCTGTTGAGTAGTGACTGTTGGAATTGTAATTTATTTGTGATTGTACTTTGTGATTGAATTAAGGACTCTATGATTGAGTAAATGAATGTACTACACAGGGGTGGAGTACTTTGACTTTTGCATTTTGTGTTAGGGAACCAAGCCTCCTTAAGGATGATTGAATGATCGAGTTACTAAATGATTGTTATTCAGTCAAAACTATGTTACCACTGAGGTAAAAACTATGTGGCCATATTAGGGATAAGTTATTATGAATGCTGTATTTTGATTTTCTGTGATAAATTGTAATATTGTGAATGCTGTACCTTTATTTTCTGTGAGTGTTTTGCTCTGATTTGTTATTGAATAAAGAGAATGTTCACTATAATGTTTAACCAGAAACTTGAAAGCTGTTCATAGGAGTATTCTTCTGGAAAGCTGCCCTTGCTTGGCTTTAAACATCACTGCTGCCACCAGCATCATAATTTTCATTATTTTGCATCTTGTTTCTCAAATCAGCTGTTACAAAATAGGATTGAGGACAACTTTCTAGGATCTACTAGAAAACTCTCCTCAGGCTGACAAGAATCAAGTCACCACCACCCTTCAAGTCCAGTCATTCTGCCATTAAGTTGATGACTCCCTAACTGTCCTGTCATGTTCTCTACAAAGACCTTGTTAAGGACAGCACAAACATCTTATTGAACTTCAGGTTTTTAACATCTAAAGCATTATCATGACAGAAATATTATTAAAATAATGATAATACTGGATGTCTGATGCAATGATTTATCAATAAACTCATGAAAAGTCTTACCAATCTCAATTTCCCTTTCCAAATACAATCTTCTTCCTATGGAGTTTTTGAATTTTGTCATTGGTAAGTCATTTGGAAGGTCTGACTTTTCTCTCCCTCTTTTCTCTCCAAAATTATGTAAGATTTAATACTCTCCAATTATAATTACCCTGAATTGGATTTTATCCCCAGTTGAGGCTGTTTATAACCTTTTGTACATACTTTTTGCATTTTGCCTCCTATGTTACATTGTAAGTTCCTTGAAGGTAGAGACTGTTTTCGCTTTCCTTTGTACTGAATCGAGGACCTGGCATATGGTAGATACTTAATAGATACCTGCTTGCTTGTCTTGTTGATCTGTACAGTAGCTTTTTCATTATCTATGCTTCATTCATTCATTTGTTTATTCTCTCATTCAAGAAATACTTCAGCTCCTAGTTTTCAAAATACTATTTCAAAGTGCTCTTTTAAGATAACTAGTATTATCACAGACAGGGGTGGGGAACCTGTGGCCTCCAGGCCACGTGTGGCCCTCTTGGTCCTCAAGAGCAGCTCTTTATAATCCAAACTTCACAGAACTAATACCCTTAATAAAAGGATTCATTCTGTAAAACTTGGACTCAGTCAAAAGTCTGTATCTGAGGACCTGGAAGATCATATGCAGCCTCTAGACTGCAGGCTCTCCTCCCCCACCCCCCATCTCAGAATTGACATCTGAAAAATCATCCAGTTCCCTGGCATGTAAGTTTTCTAGGTCCACTGGAATCCATTGGGAAAACATAGTGTACTTATATACATTTATTTTTTCATATTCTCACTTAACCACAGTGATCTATCCTTCATAAGTATCATTTCATATAATTCAGCTAATCATTTAAGCCTGGGGTGACGTTAGCAGCAGCAGCACCACCATCTGTGTCTCCTAAGCAGTTATCATAATTTATTTCAGGGATGGAGTCAAGATGGCAAGAGATAACTGTTACAATGGAGGGGAAGAGAAGAAAGGTGAGAGGGAATGAGTCCTTACTCTCATTGAATTTGACTTGAGGAGGGAGTAACATACATTCTCACTTGGGTATCTTACCCTACAGGAATATACAGGGGAAAGGATAAGAGGGGGGATGATAGAGGGCAGGGCAGACTGGAGGAGAGGGTAGTTAGAAGCACACACTTTGGAAAAGGGACAGGGTCAAATTAGAAAATAGAATAAGTGGGGGGTGGGATAGGATGGAGAGAAATATATTAAGTCTTTCACAATATAACTACAATGGAAATGTTTTTTGCATAACTACATATGTACAACCTATATTGAAATGCTTATCTGCCCAGTGGGGGTGGATGAGGAGGGAAGACAGGAAAGAATCTGGAACTCAAATTTTTATAAAGTAATTTTAAAAAATTGTTTTTACATGCAACTTAAAAATAAGATATACAGGCACTGGGGTATAGAAATCTATCTTGCCCTACTAGAAAGTTGGGGGTGAGGATGGGGAGAATATAAGAAACAACAGATTGGGATAAAGAGTATTCAGTAGGCTTACTATGTTTGGGTGGGGGTAGGGGAGAGATGGAGAGAAAATTCACAATCCAAAATCTTGTGGAAATGAATGTTGAAGATGAAAATATGTATCTCAGATATTTGTGTGTTTCCCCTATTTACTAGTAGGTAACAAACACTTTAAAGACAAGAATTGAAATATCCGCTCTTTATATTCCCAGAACATGGCATATATCTTGCCTCTAATATAAATGCTTATTGAGTTAAATTAATTATCACAAGATAATAGACAAAAGAGTGCCCTGAGGGGGAGGCAAAAAATTGAGGAGAGGAGAGGAGAAGAGAGGGAAGGGAAGGGAAGGAAAAGGGAAGAGGGGAGGGGAGGAGGGAACAGGAGGGGAGGGAAGGGAAAAGGAGGGGAGGGAAGGGAAAAGGAGGGAAGTGGAGGGAAGAGAAGAGAAGGAGGGGGAGGAGAGAAAGAGAGAGAAGGGGGGAGAGGAGAGAGAAGAGAGAGGAGGTAGCGAGAGAGAGAGCAAGAGAGAGAGAGAGAGAGAGAGAGAGAGAAGAGAGAGATTTTTAAATTCATATTGTCAGTTAATAATATTTTTATGAGTAATGACTAAGTGAATGATTGAGCAATGTGTCCTAGACATAAAGTTTTTCTGCAAGAATATCCTAGTTGACCTTAATAATGAAACAGAAAGATTCATTTTTATAGATGTGAAAATGCATTTATAAATGGAAGCGTCCTTGAGGGTTGTTTTTTTCTTTTCAGAATATTGTTCAAAGGTAACATTAAGGTAGCAAAATAGAGATAAGAACCAATAAATGTGATACACACACACACATTGCACAGATATATAATACACACATTATACACATTTGTATGTATATGTGTAAATTCATACATATATACATATATGTATATTCATATATACATATGTGTGTGTGTTGTTTGTGTATGTATACAAAAATACTTCTTATTTGAAAAACTGGCTACGGCTATGATCTGAAATATATAGCTTGGGACAATTCATAATAGAACAAACTATTTGCCTTTTGACATTTTAGTTAGAGGAATTAATCATGTCTCTGAGAGGTTGTGCCTTGATCATAGGCCAAAATAGGCACTCAATAAAGGTTTGTGGAACAAATCGATGGATAGATGAATTCATAAATAAATCTATATTTCATAAGTTACTGTCCTTATTTTCATACCAGAAAACCAAGAGTTTACATAATTAAAGAATTGGTTTAGAGTGAAAGTGTCCAAAGAATAAATCTAGAATTTGCTAACTTTTCTTTCCCATGATTAGCTGTGTTTTGTCAATATGAATCAATTGATCTCATTGAATAATTCATCTTCAGTCTACAACGTTAGATCTATACAAAGAACAGGCAAATTAGAACAGCAGAATTGGCCTGTAAAATTTGACTCATCTATTTTATCACAACTTATTGATAAGTTTGTGTGCTAGGGACTGACAGACACTAGATCCAATAAGAATGCCCCAGGAAATGGGATTGCCTTAATATTTCAGTGCCAGGGCCAATTCTCTTGCTTTTATGCACAAAGTAATCTATATAGATATGAAATTGACTACTTGGAAGTGGTGGAATGAGGTGACAAAATTATAGGATTTTAGTTTCTGCAATGACCCCTGCAGCTATCCAATGCAACCTATAACTTGAACAATGAAACTCCTAAATATGCTAAGGCATAGTTCATACAACCTCTGCTTAAAGAGAGCCAGAGAGGCCCATCATTTCACTTGTTCAGAGGTCTCATTGTTAATAACTTTGTTTTTTTTTTATTTATTTATTTTAGTTTACATCATTCATTTCCACGAGATTTTGAGTTACAAATTTTCTCTCCATCTTTCCCCTTCCCCCCCTCAAAACAGCCATCCCAGTGTATCCCCCCTCCCCCAATCTAATCCCTCCTATGTCCTCCCCCATCACTCCTCTAACTTTCTGAT
>CM053586.1:360531706-360552191 GCA_028646515.1 Pseudochirops corinnae
ATTTCTTCAATCAGATTGCTGACTCTCTTTTCATGATTTTCTTGCAACATTCTTATTTCTCTTCCCAATTTTTCTTCTACTTCCCTTATTTGGTTTTCAAAATCCTTCTTCAGCTCATCTCTAGCTTTAAGGCAATCTTCATGTTTATTGGAAGCCCCTGGTGAGGGAGCTCTGGCTGTGCTGTCCTGCAGCTCTCTGCCTTGGTCCTTCTTTTCATCAAAGAAGGAATCTAGGGTTTGGTTGCTATTCTTATCCTGCTTCTTATGCTTATTCTTACTTATGGTTGGTCAGTCTGTGGTTTCTTCTCTTTTTTTAGTCTCTTTGGGGTTCTTCTTCCAGAAGGGAAAGCTCTGTCCCAAATCGCTGGGGTCCTCCCGGCTGCCGTAACTCTCAGGAAGGTGCTGGGTCCCTTTCCCACTTCCAGCTCACTGGATAAAGAAGACTCACAGGACTAAAGCTCAAGACCATAATCTGGATCCAGGCGACTCAACGTGAGAACAATTGGCCTCTGAATGATCGCTTAGTCCACCTGCAGTCTGCAGGCTGAGGGCACAGAAGCTGAAATGTGGAGGTGGGTGCAAAACCTCTGCCTTTCACTTTCCTACCCTGGAGACATTTCGGCCAGACCACTTTTTACCCAAGACCTCGCAAGCTCTACTGACCTAGTTCTGAACACTGCTGCAGCTGCTGCCAATCCACTCACCTGAGGCTCCTCAGCTTCTCTCGTCCAGCCGCCCCCAGGGCTCAGCCAGGGCTTCAGGCCAGGCTGGTTTCGGTTCGCAGTGCTGATATGGTTCCTCGTACCTGAGCTGACTTTAGTGAAATGTATATTTGTGTGCGTTTTGGAGTTCTAGGATTAGTTTAGAATCATATTTTATGGGTATTTTGGGGTGGCTATGTGAGAGCTACGATATGTTGCTGCTGCTACGCCGCCATCTTGGCTCTGCCCTGCCAGTGCTTTTAGAGACAGTCTGTCAATGACAACAAGCTTTTCTGCTCTTTTTTCATCTGCAGTGTAACCTCTAAATCGGGAGGAGAAAAAGCAGTGAAGGGAGGGTCCTGTTGACCACACAACCTTGCCTGAGTTTCAGAGTTTCCTTGACCTTTCGAAGGCTACCTCTGCCTCTGATACTTATTAGAGTCAGAGGTGGGAAATCTGTGGCCTCTCTAGGCCCTCAAGTGTGGCCCAGGTGGCCTCAGAGTGCCCCACTCCTATATTAGCCTTATGATGATGGCCAAAGTCAATTTCTGTCTTGAAGTCTCTTTTTCCTCCTCTCTAAAATGGCGTATAATAGTATTTGTGATCCCTACCATACAAGGCTGCTGTAAGGCTCCAGTGAGACAGTCCGTGTTACACACACGTCTGTTCTCGTTATTGTTTCCTAATACATATGCCCCCAGATTGCCAGAGGAGCCAATATTATAGTTTATGTGAGCTGAAGGGCCCTCAAACATCACTTGCTCCTGTCCTCACCTGAAAACCACTTAGCTCGTCCTTCTAATGTGAATGGTTTTCCCTTGTGAAAATTCTCTTCTTAAAAATCCCCCTCTAGCATTTCCCATGTTATGGAGAGGAATCTCATCTGTTTATCTGGATATATACTTCCAAATTTCGACTCTACACAGCGTTGTAACTTTGGGAACAATAATGATGGTAAGACTGTTTCGATGGCAATTTACTAATATTGTCTCATCTGGAGCTGACAAAGATCTTGGAAAGCAGGTGCTATTGTTAGCTCCTCTTTACAGATGAGGCAGGCAGAAAAGAAATGACTTTCCCAAGGTCATGCAGCTAGTAAGTGATGCAGAATCTGAACTGGCCTTTCTGACTTTGGAACCAGGGTTCTGTGCGCGCTGGCACCACCTACTGGTCCATCCTCACAACCCCTCCCTGCACTTGTGGTTTTCTAGTCCAAAGGGGAGCTGTTTGGCTGAAAGGTCTCTGAGCGGTCTTCCAGTTTCACAACGGTGTGCTTCAAAGCAGGGAGGAAGAAAGTGGAGACTGCCCCTGGCAGAGTGTGCGTGCAGCCCAGGGGCAGATAATGCAGAGGATTGACACTTTTCTAGGCAGCCAGAGGTGAGATGGACATGTCTTCCTTCCTTCCCCTTCAACTTCTCCTTTCCCTTCAAGTTTCAGGGTCTTCTCCCTTCTCCATCGTTTGTGGGAAGCATGTTCAGCGATGGAAGAATTGAGTTGTAGCAAAAGGAAGGGGCTTTAATTAGAAACTGTAGTACCAGAGCACTCTGCCTCCATCTGTTACGTTAATTGGTATTCTTAAGGCCCCCAAAGATCTTCTGTTGGCAGCTTGTTTATTATTTCAGAGCTGTCCCTTCAATCCCCACCCTGCAAAGAAGTGTGTGCATGTATATGACGAAGAAATTAGGCAGAGAAAATTGTTTTCATGATCTCAGGCTCACAAGGAGTTTCTTAATCAGGGGAGAATGCATCAGCAAGGAAGGTGTATATTTAATCAAAATCTGTATACACACAGATGCATTTTTTATGTCTGTCAATGTATGTTTGATGGTGAAGGAGATGAGGGCGGTTACCAAACAAACTGCTCTGTTCCCTTTTCCAAAAATGGAATTACAGGGAGTTTAACAATGTTGGAATGTCACTTTCTTTCCAGAAACCCATGTACTCCCCTTCCTTTGGCTTGGGTGCTATAGCATTGGTATTTTTGAGAATGTATGGACATAAAAGGCAACAATTGTTTCTGAATCATTCTTCAGGGTACTGAGACCTTTTACTTGGTAGAATACAAATGCATTTATGTTGTCATTATTCATAAATAGGCAGCGCTTTATGATTTATGTATCACCTTCCTTGCCACAATCTAGGCAGGTAGATAATGCAAGCATCAGTGACCCCTTTCCCAGGTAAGAACACAGAGGTTCAGAGAGGTCACGTGTGTGTGTTTGTGTAGTGTGTGTGTGTGTGTGTGTGTGTGTGTGTGTGTGTGAATTTAATTATCTGGCAGCTCCAAGGTCAGGAATCTTTTTTCAAGAGCCTCACATGTCTAATGTGATCCCTCCCTTTGTTAATCCAGTTGCAACCCATTGATTTATTTTCCTTTGTCTTCATTCTTCATGTGTTGTCCTGGCTGAAAATCTGTTGAATCAGCAGCCAATAGAATATAAGCTCCTTGAGGGTGGGCATATACTTAGCTACTGTTATAGTGCCTGGCACAGAGTAGGCATTTGAAAAGTATTTGTTTGAGTCAGAAATCTGTCAACAAGCCTTTTAGATGAAGTTAGGCTGGTCCCCACAGGACTAACTTAGGCTCTGTCACCAGCATCATATTCACGGCCTTCTGGTTGTCCCAAGACATTCCAGTGAGCATGCTTCAATGGGGTAGCCTTAAAGAACCCAGGGCTGCTTCCATGATCAGTCGTTTGTCTCTTAATATGGTGGTATGTGGGACTCCATAAAGAAAATTTATGATCATAAGCTTGAATATGAGAAGGACTGGGGGGGAGGGGCATGGAGAATGACTCAAGGGGTGAAAATGAAAAAAAAAAGCAACTTCGTGGAATTTATAAAAAAGAAAAAAAAAAGACTTCTTCCTCTCCCAATATCACGGAATTGATGGCCAAAGTTGAGTAGGAAGGGACCATATAGATGAGAGAATTTGCAAGAGTAACTTAGTTAGTGTGGCCTTTGAATTAAAAAAGACATGTGTTCAAATCCTGCCTCATACACTTACTAGCTATGTAATGGTGGACAAATTATTTAACCTCTCTTGGCCTCAGTTTCCTCATATGTCAAATGAAGATGTACTCAATGACAGAGACATGTACATAATATACTCTTCTGGCTATTATTCCATGACATATGAACACAAATTCTGTCCACAAAATCCCCCAAAGAAGTCATGACTTTGGATTGTTGACTATTTCATAGTGTGTAACAACATCGGCCTCAGTGAAGATTCAAATAGGAGGCCAAAAGCTTTACACATGACCTCATAGTGTTATCACAACAGCCCGGGGAGGCAGGAGCAATTGTTCTCATTTCATAAGTGATAGAATAGAATTCAAAAGTGATAGAATTTGGAGAGAGGAGATGTCTTCCCCAGGGTCAGCAGCTGATAAGGTCTTCCTCACGTCAGGTCTCCTCATTCCAACCTAGTCCAGATATCAAGCAGTGGCCTGGGGTTAAGGTTCTAGATAATGAAGCCATGTTGAGCTGAAGCCTAGAAATGCAATGGTAGCATAAGCTGGTAACCTAGAATTGGGGCCTGTGGCAACAGTGATAGAAATGACAAGCAGGGTTCTGAGTTTCAGAGGCTCCAAAGGGCCAGAGGAAGTGGGAACATTGCTGAGGAACATCTGGTAAATAGCACATAAGGAAATGTGAGAGAACTGGGGTGACTCCTCCATCCACGGTGCCTTTGGGTCCCCTTGCTTGATGACTTGTGGTCCGAGTTTAGGGGCTCCCTGTGCTTTTCCTCTCTAAGTTTCATCCTGATGCACAGAATCGCCCTCCTGGGGTTATTGACAATCTCTGGGGAGAGATTCCTGGCCTCTCCAGCTCCTGCAATTACAGGAATGAGCTGGAAATACAATATTTCCAGTTAGTTTACAGAGTAATTTGCCTAGGGTGATCTCTGGCCTCAGAATAATGAATGATAGAAAATCATTCAGGCCAGCAGCCCTTCCTCTTCCCCATAAACCCTTTCTTAAACTGCCCTTTGACCAGAACTAATGTACATAATAAAAAAATGCAGTGAAGGTGAAGTTAGAAACTGGGTTTTAATGAAGTTTGTTCTGAGAAAGGAATAAAAAAAAAAGCCTTATTTTCCAGAGCAGAAAGCAGGGAATGTGTTGCTCCGAGAACATCTTGAGGGAGGGCTGTTCTAACGGGGGCTTTTCTGCAGTTTCCTTCTGGACAGAGTGTCCTGACATGTGGAAGGATAATTAAACCTGGCCATGTTGTGCCAGCCTGTGCACAGGGCAGGTGCTGAGTGCCCATCAAAGACAGAAGAGGCTTTTTTCTTTAGTTAGTTTTTAAAGTCCTCCTTAGCATCAGAACCTTAGGACTGCTGTAGAGGAGACATCCAATGTGGGTATTGCAGGGTGAAGATGGAACACCTCGTAACTTGGGGATCATTGGGTAAGTCACTGAAATTCTTCACCTTCAATTTCTTCATCTGTGGAGTAAAGCCATGAGATAAGGCGACTTCTTATCTCCCTACCAAGGCAGATATGTGTAACAGGAACTGTGCTAAATTCTGGAATATAAATACCAACAGAAAGACAAAAAGACTATCTGTGGCCTCTAGGAGCTTCTCTTCCAAGGGTAGAAGACAACACGGTAAAGGAAGTTGAGAAGTGAGGGGTGGGAGGAGGAAATACCCAGGAGGGAGCATGGTGGAGAAAATCCATAGAGTCAGGAATAGAGCCCGGAGAGAAATGGAGACATGGCTAGGCTGGCAACTTGCCTTAAAATGGCATTTTCATGGATAAAACACTTGACCTCAAGTCAGGAAGACTTGAGTTCAAATTCAGCCTTGGACACTTCCTAGGTATGTGACCTCGGGTAATTCATTTAACTTCTGCCTCAGTTTCCTCAATGAGGGTAGTAACAATCCAACCTCACAACATCATGAGGATCAGATGAGTAGAGTGTTTAACACAATGCCTGACACATAGTGGGCACCATACAAAGTTGTATCCCCTTCCCTTCTTCTTCCTTTCTGGGAGGAATAAGCAAATCAGAGAAATCCCTGAATCTGAGTGTAAAGTCTTTGAAGACAGACACTAACTCATATATTAATCTGGATCTCCAGGGTCTGGCGCATAATAAGGCTTTGCAAATGACTTGATCGCTTCTTTGGAAGCATGGCCTCAGCACAATGTCTCAGAAGTCCCATCCTTGCATTTCTCCCCAGTGGTCCCTGTTTTCTAATCCAGACCTGCAGATGACTGGCAGAGCTCAAGGGTGACCTGTTTTCTTTTGACAACTTAGAGCCAGGAAAGGACTAGGTACTACCTGGCACAATGATGCAGCATCCTACACAATGGGAAGATCAGGGCAGGCATAGGAAACAAAGTCAGTTAAAGGCTCTGCCCTGTGCTCAGCAGCAATAGAAGACAGGATGTGAGGATTCAACGAGATAAGACCAGTGATAGAGGCCATGCCTTTGTTCTGAAACTGAAACTTTTCATCCTTTCTCTGCTAATCTGAGAAACCTATAGGATCCTGGTTGGGAAAATAAAAGATTCCTCTGGGGAATCTGCATTGCCAGTTAAATAGAAGAATCCTCCCACAACCCCCTACTAAACCACGGAGGTGGAAATCTGGGCACAGAGGTGGGCATTGGAGGAGCAGAATTAGATTTGTTCTGATCAGGCCTGTAGTGTAGAACACCAAGTGAGGGTAAAGGGTTTCCGACTCATTCAGGTTTCATGGCAGGACAATTTTCCTAACAATTAGAGCTAACAAAAAGTGGGATGGAGTGCTTCAGGATCAGTTTCCCCAACTTGAAAATTTCCTAGCTGAGGTTAACTGGACAACCATCAAATGGCTTGTAGGTTTGTTTCCTTTTAAGTGGAGACATGAGATGGCCACTGAGGTCCTTCCATCCCTGACTTTCAGTGATGCTATAAGTACTTAGATGGAAAAAGGCAGAACATCACTATATAAATGGTACTAGGCAAGAAATTGGTGATGAGAAGCCAAGAAAGTGTTCAGGTCTTAGAACCTGTGGGGAAGATCAGAGTACGCCTGATTTCCAAGGCTGGTGCAGCTAACTAGCTATTGGTCGAGAGTTCCTTTGTATGTTCCCTGCCTAGGGATTGTACTAATCCCAGAGCTCTGGGGAGGTTCTGCTTTCATGGGGCCTTTAAACAGCACTTTCTATGGAGACTGAAGAATAAGGGAACATAATATTATATAACTAGAGCTGGAAAGCTCAGGGTGATCCAATCCGCTGGTCATTTGACAAATGTTGGTCTTGCCTCCAAAGTCCTATGAATTAAACTCTACCAAAATCTCAGGGAGTAGAGAGGACGGCTGCTATGTCCATCAACATTCTCTTTCCTTACCTTGATTCTCTTACTGAGAAAGTCAATCACACATCTTCACCAAAGTCTTAGAGAACAAACTCAGTTCTTTTTGTCCAATTCCTTCATTTTCCAGATGAGGAGTGGGAAAGGTCTGTGACTTTTCGCACATCAGGTAGGTAAAACACATTGGGGTAGGGATTTGAACACGGGTCATTTCAAGACTAGTGTATCCTTCTGCATGGGGCAGGCAGTATGGTGTGACTTGAGAGATTTAAATTCCTGAAAATTGAAATTCCTGTTAATACCTAGGAACAGCTGGGACACCCAAATTAGATCTGCTTGTTTGTTTTAGTTTTGGTTTTGTGTTCTTTCCCTCTGTAGAGATTAGACCAACCACAGGAAGGAAGCCCCAGCTATAGGTTACTTCCAAATGTGGGCATTAGGATTTCAAAATAAAATAAACTAGGTCTAAATTATTCATTTTATAAAACAATTCATTTGGTTCAGAGATTCCTCACAGAGGTCAGAGATTTTGAACCAGAAGGGGCTTCATTTTGTCCAACTTCCTCTTTTTGAAGGTGAAACTAGGCCTTAGAGAAGGTGAGTGTCTTGTTCAAAGTCACATAGGTAAAAAAGGGAACAGAAATGGAATTTGAACCCAGCTCTTTGGGCTCTAAATTTAGGATACTTTCCACTGGACTCGAGAAACCTCATTGCCACTGCCTTTAGTGTGAAAGCTCCTCATTAAATGAATATTTGCAATATGTTGTGAAAATTTTTGAATTACACAGAAAAGAACAGGAAACCACCTCCTGTGTGGAGGAAGGAGGAGAAAACATTTTGTATACAATGGTCCCAGCTGGGTTCCCATTCTGCTTGAGATGTTTAAGAACCCAAAATAAAGGATCTTGTGCCCCTTTGAGGCTGATCTTTGGCCAGAGACATCTTTAATTCTGCAGGTGATGGGAGGGAGTGACTAGAAATTATGGTTTAGTTCAATCAATTCCATATTACTTGGCTAATCAGGTGAAGGGATCCATCCTTCTAGAGGGGGGAATAACTTGGGAATATGGAGGGGCCTGAAAACTAAGCAAAAGAAATAGCTAGAGAGGGACCACTTAATTCTAGAGCTATCCATAGAAGGTCCTGTTCCTTTGGCGTTACACATTAGGTATGTAGAGCAGCTGGGCAACACAATGGTGGAATTCGGGGCCCAGAGTCCAGGAGACTTGATTCCAAATGAGGCCTCAGACTCTGTGGACCGTTGGGTGACTCATTTAACCTTTCTTTACCTTTGCTCACTGTCAATTCGAAATAATAATAGCACCTACTGCCCATGGTTGTCGTGAGGATCAAATGAGCTCCTAATTGTAAAACACTTAGCACAATGCCTGGGGCATACAGTGTTTGTTACATGCTCTTTGATTCCAAAGAAGATTAACGGCATCATGATACATACATGGTGGAGAAAATAGTAGATGATTTGTGATGTATTAACTTGTGTGTGAATTGGATTTAAGTGAGGCAGAGTTTCATCAAAGTGTCAGCCTCACTGTTTCTTCCACAGCCATCACAGGCTAGTGGCAGGATGAAAGTTAGGAAGAGTGGTGAGAGTCCAGGATACACTGGGTTATGAAGCTCTGATGCTTCACAGGGCTTGCAAGCTTCAATTGTCTTCATGGCAATTGGAACAGATTGTCCCCATCCACCCATTCCAGTGGGGAAGTCTTTACATTCCTTCACATACCAATGGGTATTCCCCATAACTAACCAGAGCATCTGAAATCCATTGGCTCCTCTCAACCCAACTTAGCCCATGTGCCGAGATGCTTTAGCAGGGTATATTGCACAGGTTACAGCTCTCTGGGGCCATAGGTGAGAGTTGAGTGTTTTGTGGACATCAAAGATCAGTGAGCACCCTTAAAAAAGGCTCAGCAAGACCTCACAACAGAGATGGTAGTCCATGCTGAACACCTCATATGCTCATATGTGAGCATTAGTGAGGGCCACATAAAAATTAGTGATGATGAGGATGATATATAGTGACAAGTTATGGGTCCCAAAGTCTAAGAAAAACATAGATAAGCAACAATGATGGGAAAGAAACTTGAATCCCTGCCACATGAAAATTGGTTGAAGGACCTGGGAATGCTGAACCTGGAAAAGAGAGTACTCGTTGAAGAGCTGGGAACTATCTTCTAGAATCTGAAGAGCAGGCATGTTGAAGAAATATTCCATTTGTTATGTTTAGCCCAGAGGTCAAAAGTATGAGCAATGGTTGAAGGTTGCAAGGAGAAAATTTTAGACTTAATGTCAAGTTAAAAAACCCAACCAAGAATGTTCCTCTATTTACTTAGAACTGCTTGAAAGTGAATTGGATTGACCTGAGAATAGGAGGCTTTCTCATGTTTGAGGTTTTCAGGCAAAGGCTGGATGAGCCCTCCTCAGGCATGTTGTTCTAGCAATCCTTTTCATGTAGATGTAGGGCTATGTGGCCTTTGAGTCTCCTTCCCATTCTCAAAGCTGTGATTCTGTGAGCTCTGTCTTATTGTTGAAGAAAAATAATGAATTTGAAAGCTGGGTTTGGGTGCTGGGAAGCCAGAATATAGCAGGTACGCAGAGCAACTAAAGAAAAGAAAAAAAAACATATCCTGTTCCCTGGCTCCAGGAGCCATCCTCAGGGCTGTAGACATCTAAAGAGCCGTGTGGGTGACATTCGTGTACGTCTTCCTTCCCCTCTTCAAAAAGCCAAATCCATCAGATACCCCAGGTGTCGGTGGCATTGTGCCCCTCGAAGGCTGAGAAGATTAAAGGTCAACCCTCCAGCATTTGCTAAAAAGCCACATGAAGAGAAAGGCCAGTCTGCAAATTCAAATGCTTGGGGAGATTTGACAGAGATTTTTTCTCTGCCTCCTGCCCATTTTACATCATTGTTCCCTGACTGGTAAGAGCAGACAGCTGCTTTTCATTACTCCTCTCCGGCCTGGATCTGCAGAGACGAAGGCAAATCTATTTTTATATTTTTCATTGGCACAATTGATATTCAGTGTCATAGGGTCTGTCTTTCTATGCAACCAAAGACTCTACACATCTCGAGGATTATTGTCTTCCCTGTGCACACACCCACGCCCTTTTTCTTTTCACTCTAAACAAGTTACCTATCCTAATAATCAAATGATATTTCAATGACTTATCATGTCCTTGTTCACATTTAATGATATTCTCCCCCCCCAATGCCCCCCAGGTTGCAGGATTCAAAATGATGCTCTCAAGGCTTCAGTAAGAAAGAAAGGAAAAAAAAAAACCTGCCTCTCTATCTACCAGACTTTTGTGCTTTGTGGGTCCCATCCATTATCCTCTTTAAAAAAAAATATTTTGCCAGAGACAGAAAATAATGAGGGGCACATTCTCCATGTGTGCACCATTGCCAGTGAGGCAGAGAACATGCAGAGGAACAGCCCTTTGCTTAGGTCAGCTTCAAGGCCTTAGTGCATAGTCCTTGACCTTAAAACGCCTCCAATTGTCCTGGAGGGAGGAATTGGAAGAGAAGGCTACTAGTCACCTTAAGGGGATGATTTATTTCATTCCTACATCAGTCAGACATATTCACAAAGTCATGAATTTTCTACCAAATATTGGGTCAAAAAGCGTGCCACCCCATTTTCTATCATGCACATTTGAATAATAACATGACAGTGTCCTGCAGTTGGAGGAATCTTCAAAGCCATACAGTCTACTTCACACACGTGTTAATTGGAATTCCCTCCACAACACCCTGGACCAATGGGTAACCTATGTCCTTTTTGAATTGTCCCTCATGGGGAAGTCACTAACAACAGTTTGAAACACTATCAGACTCCCCCCTGGCTCCCTACATGTACTCACTATCTGTGTGACTGTCGATTGCATCACCGTCTCTGTTTCTCAGTTTCATCATCTGTCAAAAAGAAGAGGTTGGAATTGATGGCCCCAAAGTTCACTTCTACAGCTGAGTTTTGACACGATGATTTGGACTCTGACATGCCACTTCCATCCAAGCTAATGCTGAGTCAATATTTGAATTCCAGCTCTGTTAATTACTGTGTGACTTTTGGCAATTCACTTACCTTCCTTAGCCTTCAGCTTCCTCATGCATAAAAATCGGGGATTTTGTTACATGATGTCTTACTTCCCTTCTACGTCTAAATTTATGCTACTGTGATACTAAAATATTCTAGAGCTCAACAGAAAAATTGAATCTCTGTTCCATAGATTAATCCATTCTGTTTTGGAAGAGACAGTTCATTTTCTTTCCATTCATTTATTCATTCTCTCATTTACTCCATATGTGACCTTGAGTAAGTTACTTCACAATGTAGTACCTTGAGCACTGACTGTACTTGGAGAGTTGGAGTTTCTCCCCCAATTGCAGTGACAATGACCTGAGTGACCTTGAGTACCTTCTTTAAGTGTCCATCAATTTTAAAATCAGAGCAGTGGATGACATGACTTCTTAGGTAACTTCTAGTTCTCAATAATCTAGCTGAAACCCGACTACTCACTTTTACTTTTATACCACAGTCCATCACCACCAACCTTTCGAACTTTCTCACTCACGTGGAATTCTCTGCTTACCCTCTGTATTGTGAGATTCCTTGGTGCCTTCAAGAGTCAGCTAAAGTGGCAAACCCTCCTATGTCAGGGTTTTTCCTATTGTTTTTGTCTTGTTCCACTGACCTCTTGACCTTGTTCACATATGTCAGTGGCCAAGTGTCAATATGCCCCTAGTAAATCTTCTTGATCTCTCATAGTGTAGATGCCCAATAAAAGTTTATTGAATTAAACTAGGTTGAATTTACTTTGTATAGACCAAAGGGAGGGAATTATGAAATACTCTTACCATCTGCATAAACGTTCAGAAGGTTTCCCTCTGAGTTTCTGATGGCTTTCCCCCTCCTCCCAGCTTTCTCAGGACAATAATATTTATGCATATATTCTAATATATGGTGAACCTCCCTACAGCTCAGACTTCATGTGTTGCATCCCTTATATAGTCACTAGAAAGAAGCTTGATTTCATGGTGACTTCAGAAACGGTTATTGAATGGATGAATGAATTAACTCTTGATGACGGGGCTATTTCCATGTATGAATCACTCAGTGCTAAAGGTTTCCTTTTAAATCATTTAACAGGTAATGGGGAGGGGACACCTAGTAATAAAGAAGCTGGGCTAACTGAACTCCTAAAACCATCATTTCAGACATGAAGGGTCTTGTATGTATGTATACATTTGTGTATATATGTATGATTTTAGTTATTATTTTCATATATATAAATCCACATGTGCACATGTGCACAGACACATATGTTACAAACACAGACAAACATGCACACACACATATATAGAATAGTATACATAAAAATAAAAATAAATGAAATTATAATGAATTATATATAATATAATTAATACATTAAAATTATAATGAATTATACATAATCATTATAATTTTCTTTATACATATATATAATTCCATATATATGTGTGGGTTTGTACACAAAAACACACAATTTGGAATAGGATCCCCAGTAACTCCAACATAACTCCAACATAGTCACCCCAACTTTCCTTAAAGAGCTCCAGACCAATAAATATTTCTCTTTCTGTCTCTTTTTAACCTGAAAGATTTATTTCTTTTTGTTGCCCCAAATCTAAGCATTAGTCTCATGGTTTGCCCTTTGCAGCATTCTAATAACCATCAGATCAGAGATGTCCCCATTTGTCATAGACAGAATAAGGGTAGTTGCACTCTAGCCCTGGCTTCTCTTAATTCCCATATCCAATCTTCACTGTCAATAGAACTTAAATGGGTCACCATATATAATTGGATATATACTCCAGTGATAAGCATTTCCCAGTGGGGGAATGATCATATAAACTGGAGCTCCTAGCTCCCACTAGAAAACCTATTAAGAGAAAGTCGAAGGACTATGGAGAAATATATGCTCCATGTCCGTGTTTACAGAACTACTGTATTGAATTCACTGTTTAAGAAACTAAATATTTTTCCACAGTCATAGCCACCCGGTGATTTGCTAACACTGAGATAGAAGCAACCTTAAAGAACACTATTTATCACTGCACCACCTGCAGTTTGAGCCATTAAAAAAAAGTTCAGCTGCAAAGTGAATATTTCCCCTGGGTCATAAGTTTTGTTTTAAGAAAAATTCCTTTGGGGAATTAAATTTTCCATTTACTTTTTTAAAAACAGATCTGAGTTTTATAGTTAATTCATCCATCCGTTCAATAACCATTTATGAAGTCACCATGAATCAAGCTTCTTTCTAGTGACTATACAAGAAATGCAACACATGAAGTCTGAGCTGTAGGGAGGTTCACCATATATTAGAATATATGCATCAATGTTATTGTCCTGTGAAAGCTGGGGATGGGAGGAAAGCTGTCATAAACTTGGAGGGAGGCTTTCTGATTGTTTATGCAGATGGTAAGAATATTTCCTAATTCCCTCCCCTTGGTCTGTACAAAGTAAATTCACCCCAGTTCAATGCAATAAACGTTTCCTGGGCACCTACATGTGCCAGGTATACACTATGAGAGATCTATACAAAAACAAAAATGGAATAGGAGTTGACATCAATATTTTCCTGGGATATTACAACATGTCCATAGTATAGACAAAATCATAATAACAAAGCCTAACAGACTTGTTAGTGGGTTCTTGGTTAGAAAGAAGGGCTAAACTTTGATGGAAACTAAGAATCTTAACAAGGAGAAGAATGTAGTGAGACTGCCTCTTCCATCCTATCCCCAGAGATGCAGCTGCCAACAAACTAAGTGTCAGCTTTTATTGGTGGATCATGAACAAAAGAGGGGTCCTGGGGGTCAAAGTTCCCCTATTACATGTCCAAGTGGTTTGGTTCGATTTTGACAGGAAAGTATGATTCCAAGAGACATTCCAAGAAGGTTTACTATGAGTATATTGACACTTGACCACTGACAGATGTGAGCAAGATCAAGAGGTCAGTGGAACATGAATCAAAATCACTAGGAATAAATAGGGAAGGGTAGAGAGGGGGAAAAACCTGGAAAAGGAGGACATATATATAACACCTGTGGGATGTTAAAGCCGATGTCTACACATCATCCGCTGAAGGATACTCAAATAATTCCTGGTGACTGCTCCACTGACTAGGGACATAAATAGGCTTTTTAGAAGAACCTTCAAGGACATTCCCCAAACATCTTCATCATCACAGAAGCTTACCCCTCCATGTAAAATAAAGAAAAAAATGACTCATGTTAATAACTTGGGCATTTCAGGGGAGGTATTTATCTCCCAGCTCAGGGAAAGTGAAAGTGTGCACAATGTTCTGACTTTGGGCATCTCAAATAGTGATGACCTTACACAAAGACATAAGATGGATAATGGACTCATACCAGATATGCAGTCAGGAACAGCCAGAAAGCCCGTTAGTAAGTTTTCATAACAAATTAAAAATCTATTATACAGGAGAGTAACCAGATGGACCCAGGTCACAAAACAGGGTTTAAGAAACATCAAATGATCACACAGCAGTGCATATTTACACCACAGATGGGATTTGGTAGGATCATACTTTTGCTATTTTTGAAAACGGTTTTTAAAATATTATATAATATTTAAATTGTTCTTAGAATCTATCTCATCCTGAATATTTCCCTCTTGGAAGTTCATTTTTAGCTCATCTATTTCTTCCTCTGAAATTGGATTTTTAAAATTGCCTATTTCTTTTTCTGTTAATTTGAATATTTTATACATCTTTTAAAAATCATTTATTCCATTAATTTGGTTAATTTTATTGGCATATATTTGGGCAAGATGGTTTCTAATAATCTCATTATGCCATTTTATTTTTCTTCACCAGGAGCCTTTCAGTTTCATCCCTCAGGGATGTGAAACACTCTAGCACTTGTGTAAGGAAGGGAGCTATTGGGTTATCAGGTAAATGAGAGCTTAACTCTCATATTGGCTTCTATTATATGATCTTAGTCTTTTCCCATCTCCAGGAATATTAATATCAATTTCCATATTATTGTTATTTCTAAGTAAATGAGGGAGAAGGAGAAGAAGAGGAGGAGGAGGAGCAGGAGGAGGTGAAGGGAAGGAGGAGGGAGAGGGGAAGGGGAAGAGGGAGGGGGAAAGGGGAGTGGAGAGGGAGGGAGAGGGGAGGGAGAGGCAGGGGGAGGAAGGAAGGATAAAAAGGACAACAGCAAAACCAAACAACAAATCAAGTAAGTCTGAGGGTATAGGCGGTGGTGCCCATATATGCAAAGAAAAGAAGAAACAGCATTTTCTAACCCCTTTTCCAGAGCCTAGTCTGTTCTGTTCATCATAATCACATTATACTCAGTTTGGATTCTATGTTCCTTTTACTTATCGAGTTATACTCATTGCAGAGATTATCTTTCCTGATTCTACTTTACTCTGCATCAGTTCATAAAAGTCTTTCCATTCTTCTCTAATCACTTCATAGTAGCCATTTGCTAGGTATGCATGGTGACATTTGATCACAGTCCTTTTTTTAAAAAAAATATTTTATTTTATTTTTTTTTGCTTTTTAGAGGGGGGAGGGCAGGGCAGTTGAGATTAAGTGACTTGCCGAAGGTCACATGACTAGTAAGTGTCAAGTGTCTAAGGCTGGATTTGAACTCAGATCGTCCTGACTCCAGGGCTGGTGCTCTATTCACTGTGCCACCTAGTCACCCCTGAACACAGTGTTGTACTACAATTTGTTCAGCCATTTCCTAATCAAAAGACATCTACTCCTCCCCCCCACCCCGACCCCTGGCCAGGTCACTGTTATTACAACAATTAAACAAAAGATGAATTCATTTTCACTTTATAAATGAGTTCTTCCGGTTTTGAGCAGAGCCCATTTGCATTGTGGTTGCCTCATTCCATGATGTGCTCTAGTTTAATTCCTGGGATGTTGAATAAGATATCTGCTTTTAGACTCCGTAGTCTCCATTATGAAAGAAATCAGAAGACAGACACAAAAATGGGTCCTAAATTTCCTTCTATTTAACCATGTCTTTTATATTACATGGGTTATGATGTTCATAACCTGCAGATAAGGATTAGGAAGAGGCTCATTCCTAACATTAATTGGAGGGGGAAATCAAAGAACTGGAAGGCCTCAGTGAATGCAGTATCTGAACAGTTCCAGGATCCTGGAATACCAGGCTTCGAAGCCCTGCTGCAGTATCTCCAGAGAAGGTTTGCTTCTTTGTTTGTTTTCTTTTTCATGATAGCTCCTTCCACTGTGGTTGTTATAAATACAGCAAAGGTTTATTTTATTTATTTAATGTAATCTAAATTTCCCTTTTCACAAGTCCCAGTTTTTTCCTTTCTATTGTTAGGTGGAACATAGCTGATCCTCTTTTAAAACAGCTCTTCTATCATCTCTGAGTCTTTTCCTCCAGAACATGCCAATAACATAAGCCAATCTTCATATTATAATAACTCACAATAATAGACTAAGAGTTTAAAAAAAAAACCTCAATGTATGAGGAAATAGAGGCCCAGACAGATGCTGTGATTAATCCTAGGCCACACAGGTACTGTCAGGCAGAGGTGCAGTGTGAACAGAAGTCAGCTGACTCAGAAACCAGCAGCTTTTCCATAGCACATGTTATCTTCATAAGGTGTCTTCTCTGAACCTCTGACCACTCTGGCGACGTTCAGATGGTGTTATTTCATCCTGTCAGTGGCCAAGACCCAACAGAGGTTTGAATTTATCTCCAAGTTTCATGATTCAGTATTGCCTGATTGACTTTTTGAATTCAATTGTTTAAATTGGAAGAAGGACATGGGGGTGAGTTGAAGTGTGGAGTTTTAGGATTTGGGCTTTTAAAATTTTACTCTGAGTCTATTGTTCATTTTGACCTAGGGAACACCAAGATTAAACGAACAGCAACAGCTCTTTTCTACTGCAGATTTGCAACGGTTCTGTGACATAAAATCTTAAGGAATTATCTGGAACTCTGAGTGATCCAGCACTTTATCCAGGGCTGTATGAGCAGTATGTCTCAGGGCTAGTGTTCCCAGCCAAGCCCTCTTGCTGCTGAGGTTAGATCTCAAATCCACCATCCTATGTTTCCTTATATTGATCACTAACCAGCCTCTCATGCTCAACATTCTGTTGATGTGTATTAATATTTTACATTTAATTCTTATTTTATATATACAGAGAACATGAGTCAATGTGCTTCTCTCCCTTGACCACACTCTATACATGTTTATCCCTCAAACAGGAATATTCCAGAAAGGATTCAGGCTTGTAGAATGATGTCTTCTGAGGTCCCTATTGACTGCAGAAAACTACTACTGTGTCATAGGTTATCTATGAATTCAAAATGGTAGAGTCATTGGGAATGAGTGAAATGGTCACAAACTATTTAGAACAGTGCCTGTGTTCATGGAAAAACTCTTAACAGATTGAGGATATTTTTTCCTGGTGAATGTATATCATAGATTCTGTGAACAGTGTACTATAAACTAGCTACCAGTGGGAGGTACATAAGTAATAAGTCAGGAGAAGTCAGGCAAAGCCAGACTATATTATATCCTGCTGCCTTTGAGGCAGTGAGGGCTCTGGGATACATAGATGACCTTTCAGATTCCAGCTAAGGGGAATTTATTTCTTGGTTTATGGCTATTTTGGTTTATGATTAAAGTTAAATTAAAATTTAAAAAAAACACCTGTTTTATGTCTTATTCTCTGAGGACATGAGTCCTCAGAGAATAATTTTGGGGGTGAAATTAAAGGAGAACATAGAAAAAAAGCAGAAGGTTTAGCTTAAATTATGCAGTCCCCTCTCTCCCCAGATCTGTTGATGGACTATCAAGCTACTTAGGCACTATAATGATAGACTTGGGGTGATCCACCCATTTCTAATGTGAACACTGCACTTCATTCTTCCCATCTCAGTTCACTAAATAAATTTCACCTTGATGCTAAATAATACATTGATCAAATGACTTCAGGATAGGAACCAACACTAACACACTAATTTTTTTTTTTCAAAGCAATCTTCTCTATCCATCCCCACTTCTATGGTTAGCATCTTACTCTGGAAGATGTGGGTCTTCAAAGTGTGTTCTGTTTTCTGCCCTTAAAATCTGCTTTCAATGAAATCAGATTCAAGAAATCTTGATTATGAACCTGTCATTGGTACCAGTCGCCATGATAGGTGACTCCCTTAAGGAGTTGGTACTAATTCCATGGCAGACAAGGAGGAAGGGGCACATATAAAGGTAACTAATTGCAAGACAAGGGAGGGAGAAAATATGAGGAAATTGCAATTTCCTTTGACTTTGGTGAGTATAGATTGGAGCTTGCAGCTCATTTTTGTTACTGTATCCATTTTATCTTGGGTCAAATCCTGCCTCTGACAGGTGCTGGCACTATGACCCTGGATAAATGAGATACCATCTGTGAAGTACTTGCCAACTTTAAGTGACAATGGCAGTGCTAGGTCTTAACATCTAAATGCTTAATATAGAGCTCTAAGAACATACATTGCAAAATAGATGCAAATCTGCATTAGTAAAATGGGTTTATCATCCCAACAAAAACATAATTCTTTAAAAATAATTTTTACTGGAATCGCTAAAACAAAATCAACCACAATCACAAAATGTCTTAAGTCAATGTCATAGAAAAATCAGCGCAATAAATGGACAAGAACCTCAATGATCATGCCATATGTCTCTTCAAATACCAAAAATTCTGTCAAGTATTAGAAGGATTAGAAGGATTAGACTTCATCTGTTGGGTCCCAAAGGACCCAACTAAAAGCAAGAACTATTAGATGAAAAGGGAGAGGAAGAAGACTGAGGTTTGATATAGAGGGAGGAGCCAGTAAGAGACAAAAACAACAAAATCACAAAACAAAACAATAGTAATGGGGCACAGCCAAGATGGCGGAGTAGAAGGAGCAAGAAATCACAGCTCTGACAAAGCCACATCAAATACCCAAAAATATGACTCTAAACAAATTCTAGGGCTCTAAAATGCACACAGATATATTTCCTGCTGAAGGCAGCCCAGCTCAAAGCAACCATCTCAGCTCTGAGAGTAGAAACCAGCTCAGCCTGAAACAGTGGCTTTTGTACCGGGGGTGGCTGGAGCTTCAGGAGAGCAGGTCGGTGGCAGCTATGGCAGTATCCAGAATAATCAAGGCATAAGAAAAAAGGACTAAGGTTAGTGGAACTTGGCTAAAAACCAGGGAAGAAAAGAAGGTCCAGCCAATTGCCTCCAGGGAAAACAACCTGTGGAAGCAGAGGTTCTGCACCCACCTCCACATTGCCGCTTCAGAGCCCCTGGCCTGCAGACAGCAGGGGGGCCAAGCAATTGTTCAGAGACCAAGTGCTCTTGTGTTGAGTGGCCTGGATATGGATTGTGGTCTTGGATGGTGGTCCTGGGTTTTTTTATTTTTTCAGTGAGCTGGAGCTGGGGAGGGACCCAGCAGCATCTTAAAAGCCCTAGCAACTGAGAAAACCCCAGCGATTTGGGACAGAGCTGTTCCCTCTGGAAGCAGAGTTCCACAGAACTAAAAAAAAAAACAAAAAACAAAAACATTGAATGGCCGCCTTGAATAAGCACAGGAAGAAAAGCAAATTAAGAACAGCAATGAAACTCTCTAGATTCCTTCTTCAGGGGAAAAGAAGGAACAAAGAAGGAATGGGAGGAAGACAACTGCAGTCAGAACACCCACACCAAAAGGTTCCAAGAAACACGAAGATAGCCAAAAAGCAAGAGATCAGCTGAAGCAAGATTTTGAAAACCAAATGAGAGAAGTGGAAGAAAAATTGGGAAGAGAAATAAGAATGATGGAAGAAAATCTTAAAAGCGAGTCAACAACCTGACTGAAGAAATTAACACCTTAAAAAATAGATTAACTCAAATGACAAAAGAGGCCCAAAAAGCCAATGAGGAGAAGAATGCCTTAAAAAGTCCACTTTGCCAGATGGAAAAGGAATCTGAAAAGCATTCTGAAGAGAATAATTCCTTCAAAATTAGAATGGAGTAAATGGAAGCAAATGACTTTACCAGAAATCAAGATGCTATCAAACAGATCCAAACAAATGAAAAAATAGAAAGCAATGTGAAATATCTCCTTGAAAAAAACCACTGACCTAGAAAAAAGATCCAGGAGAGACAATATAAAAATTATTGGACTACCTGAAAGCCATGATCAAAAAAAGAACTTAGAAAGCATCCTTCCAAGAAATTCTCAAAGAAAATTGCCCCAGTATTTTAGAACCAGAGGGCAAAATAGGACTTGAAAGAATCCACCAATCACCTCTTGAAAAAAGATCCCTAAAAGAAAACTCCTAGAAATATTATAGCCAGGTTCCAGAATCCCCAGACCAAGGAGAAGGTATTGCAAGCTGCCAGGAAGAAACAATTTGAATATTGTGGAAACACAATT
>CM053586.1:360552691-360572302 GCA_028646515.1 Pseudochirops corinnae
TTTCCCCCTGGACTAGGTAAATGATATGTTTGATTAAAGTAAGCTTGTTAACCCATTTTGAGTTGCTTTCCTTTAGAAAAGCAGATCTAAGAACCTGTGCTAGTAGCTGCCCTAGGCATGCTAGGGTGCTTGCTGTTACAAAGGCCTAGCTCCTCATATTTCTTTTAGATTTCAAGCTTTTATCGGCTTGCATTATTAAAAAAAAAAGTTAGCTCTTATATAACATTTTAAGCTTTAGACCAAATGATCACAATGATATAGACATTTTTTCTAGCACTACTCATCCATGCTGTTTTTTGTTCACATATTTATTTGAAGTCATCTCACATATCATTCTTGCTTTGTAATTCCTTTTTTGTAATACTCCAGCTTGGTGAAGACTAGACCTATTCTTTGTGTGACTTTGTAGTGCCCTGTGAATCATGGTCAACTTCTTGTCTTTGGAAACAGTAGGCATGTATTAACCATAGGCAAACAGCAACCTTGTAAGACTGAGGATATCAGGATAGGAGCCAATAACTCAGGAGAAACTGGATGTCAAGGAAATAACTTCCAGTTCCCCAAGCTGGTGAAGCCTGCTCTCCCCCTCCTCTAAAATCCTAGGCTGGCCTCATTGGCCCTTGAAAATCTGTCTCATGTTTCAATCAATCAGTCTACAACAAAGCCTTTTTCTTAAACTTCTGCCATATATCAGGCATGCCCTGGACATCTGGGGCCCCAGGATGAAGATGAGCTATCAAGCTAGCAGATACATATAAACAAGACAAGTCCATGTAAATTAGACCCATAATCTGTTCACATACATACATGCACTCTAGTGAATGAGCTCTCTAGGGTGTCCTTTGAACTGTGTGTAGATATCCTTCATCAATTAGTTTGTTTGTTTGCACTTTCCTTAATGGTGAATTAGGATCAAATCATTTGAGGGATGATGGAGCTCTTCCAGAGGTCTCTTCAGTTCTCTGAGTCTTGATGGAATCAGGATAACCTTGTCTGCAAACTCAAGGCTAAGGAAGGCCTTACTATCTCCTGGGCCTATCATGATTTTTAGCTCTCTCCTGGACAGCCTCCGAGGTAGAGGCAAATCCTTTTCCAGTTTGGTCTCTGATGTCCTTCTTTGAACCTCACACCGGAACCCTTAAGATGACTCAACTAGGTTTCTCATTAAATTTTCTTAAAACTCATTCTTCCTTCTACTCCTTTTTCTGTTTTATAAAGAGGTGAATGAAGATTGTTTTCTATCACTCATCAAGCAATCAATCAGCAAGCATTCAGTAAGCACCTATATCAGCAAGCACCCTAGCATACCCAGGAGAGCTGCTAGCACAGGTTCTTAGATCTGCTTTTCTAAAGGAAAGCAACTCAAAATGGGTTAATGGTCTCACATTAATCAATCAAACACATATCATTTACCTAGTTCAGGGGGAAAAGTCAGCACCCTGAACTTCAGAGAATACAAACAGAATACAAAACACAAGTTACAAACAAAGAAACAGATAATCAGACAGGACTTCCAGCCTTCTGGCCATTACATCCATACCTAGTCAGTTACCAGAGAAGGAAGCATCAGCATCTGGGTTTTTCAAAGCTCGAGGGCTCAACGGCTTCCTAGAGTCTCATCAGGACAAATCACCCAACTCTTTTCAAAGTCAGCCCCAAAGCAAAACCTCACATCAGTGTATATATAGCCTTCTCCTATCACAGCTCTCTTGATGCCCTGACAATCACAAAGTATTAAGGTGTGGGCATTCCTGAAAAACAAGCCTCCTGCCACAGGCTCCATGTGACCAAATTCACCCTATTAGGGGGCAGAGTATATTTTCAAATCAGGGAAGATTCTCAGAGTCACATAGCCACTTTAGAAAAAGGCCTAGAGGCAGGGAAGATCTTCAGATTCCCACAACAGCACCTACTGTGTGTCAAGTGGAAGCTAAGTGAGGCAGTGGATGGAGTATGGGGGCTGGAGGCAGGGAATCTTCCTGACATCAAATCTGAGCTCAGACAAACGTACTAGCTGTATGACCTTGAGTAAGTCACTTCATCCTGTTTGCATCAGTTTCCTCATCTGTAAAATGAACTAGAGAAGGAAATGGCAAACGAGTTCAGTATCTCTGCCAAGAAAACCCCAAATGGGGTCACAAGGAGTTGGATGTGACTGAGAAAACAATGGAACAACAAAATTGTACCAAGTACTGTTCTAGGCACCAGGGGTGCAAGGATAATAACAATGATGACACTTTCCCAATTGTCATTGGGGCTTTTGGTAACAGATTAGGTTTCTTCATGCATTAAAAAAAAATACGCTAAAATCAATCACTTCCAAATCACTAGATTTGCTTATCTTAAATTCTACCTAAATGATTAACTGTTTCAAATTGTTGTCAACTCCAAAAAACATCATGCTGGGTTGCTGAATGGGTTGCTCAAGAGAGAAGATGTATTTATGAAAAAACAATCCTGTATCCTAAGCAATCTTCCAAGATAGGTAAAGAAACAGTCATTAGTGCCCAAGTTCAGTGAGCTAAAGGGCCCTGCAAAATATACGGAATGATGTAGTTCATGACCATTCATGGTAAACGGTAATTTGGCAGAAATAGTACTTATACACCATGTTACGTATCATGTAAAATTATCCCAATGCACCTTCCCCTTCTGATTGTGAATAAATGGACAGAAGTTTCCCTGTTAGTCAAGTTTGTATTTTTGTTGCACCTGCTTCTGAGCCTTATTGAAAGTAGAGAAGGTGATAATAGGGACATTTGCTTAAGTAAAAAGAATAGAAGATAATTCCCGTTCTGTTTCATGATGTCTCTATTGTCTGACTCATGGAAATGAAACCCCATGGGCGTGTGCTCCCAGACAGGAAGCTCCACTCTGATAGAGTTCAATCATGGCATGGCCTGGAAACGGTAGATGCTCAGCAATTTTGGAGAAAACAAAGGGGCCTGTTACCTTGTACAAATGCAAGAGTTTTAAGTTAAGCATAACTTAAATACCGCTAAACGTGCCAAGAAGGAGTAGGACTAGGAAGGTTAGACAGAGGGTTGGTACAATCTTTCAGAGTTGGGAATTACATTCATAGATACTGAAGAATAACTTCTACTATCTATCTTCCCCTTTCCTATGGAAGCGAACGGATCTGATGAATAAAGCAATCCACAAAGAATTCGCTATTTGTGTTGGGCATTGTGCCAGTCACAGGGAATACAATGAAAAACCAAGTGAATCTGTCCTTACCTTTCAGAAGCTTACATTCCAAGAGAGATTTCACAATCATAGATGGAGTGCTAGAAGACAACAAAGAGGCTAAGAAGGCCGAAGCAGGCTATGGCTTGGCCGGGGCACCCAGCTAGCAAATATCTGATCCAGAATTTGATGTAGTCCTTTCTGACCAGCATGAATCAGTTACTGTAACCGTAGGTGCAGTGAATGGGTGAATGAGCTTCAGCATTCCTGGCAAGGACAACAAGGACAACCATACCAGGAAGCAGCCTAGTATCCCACCATGCTGAGACAGGATCTACAATGCCAGGCTTTCTCTCCAACTCTTTTTAAAATTCCCCCAATTAGGCAACAAACCAAGGGGCACAGTGTCCTGAGTCCCTCCAAAGACATTTAGCTTTCCACCATCTCACTTAATTGTTCTTTCAAGAAGGCAAATTTACCCAGTACACGAGACATACTGTCCTGCCATCCTCCCAGCTTATTCTTCTTTTCTTAAACCCTATTTTCCTAAAATTAAGCAATGCTTACCTTTTTTAAAAATGCAAATTTATAGAGTAACTCTGAGGTACCGCCTCACGAGTATCAAATTAGCTAATATGACAGAAATGGTGGAGGGGATGAGGGAAAATTGAGACACTAATGCATTGTTTCGGAGTTGTGAAAGAATCCAACCATTCTGGAGAGCAATGTGGAACTACGCTCAAAGGGCTATAAAACTTTGATCCAGCAATAACATTACTAGGTCTATATCCTAAAGTGATTGAAAAAAAAACAAAAAAGGAGAAGAAACTGTTTGTGCAAAAGCATTTCTAACAGCTTTTTTGTGGCGATAAAATAGGAAATTGAGGGGATGCCCATCAGTTAGTGAATGACTAAACAAGTTTTGATATATGGTTGTGAGAGAATACTATTCTCCTTTAAGAAATGATAAGCAGGATGCTCTCAGGAAAAAAAAAAGAAAAAAGAAAAGGAAAAAGTGTGAAGATTTAAATGAAGTGATGCAAAGTGAAATGAGCAGTATAGGGAAGAGCTTTTAGCTGATCTTCTTTGTCAAGACCACCCACCAATCCAATCCATTCTCCTTTCATATGTTATTTGTATAATATGACAACCTATGACACTGGTTCACTCAATAAGCTACGGCAATTCCCTAGCAAATCCGAGATCTGAGATTCTTCTGTTTGGCATTCAGAGCTCCATCCATCCTGGACCCTCCTACCTTTGCAATCTTATTCTACTTTCCTTGCTTCCTTACATTCTATGGCCCATCCAGGCTGGCCTACTCAGTGTTCCTCACACATTGTATTCCATGAGGCACTTCCCTCTAATCTCAATGGCACCTCCCATAGCCAGAATGCTTTTCTTCATCAGTTTCCATGCTTTCTTTCAATACTCAGCTCAAAACATCCTTTCTTCAAGAGCCTTTCTTAGCCTCGCTACCACTAGATATTCATGCCATCTTCCCTCAGATAGCTTCCCCTCTGCCTTGTATGGAATTTCATCATTTTCAGACGTGTCTTACTCTTCATGACTGCACTTGGGGTTTTCCTGCCCCAGATACTGGACCAGGTGGCTATTTCTTCTCCAGCTCCTTTTACAGATGAGGAAACAGATTGGAACTCAGGAAGTGGCCTAACTAATCCAGGGCTGGTACTTTAGCCATCGTGTCACCTAACTGTTGCCAACTAGTCTTAAGGTTGAGAAGACCAAATTGCATTTCTGTACAGGCATTTTCTAATCTTTGTACATAAATGAGAACTCTTACAATGTCGGTGGTAATGACAATGATTTCACAATGTGCTCCGTTAATTCAGACAGAAGTCTCCTGCACTGACTTACTCCTCATTCTCACCTGTGCAAGGACATGTTCCCAATGTCCTACCAATGACCTTGCCAGGTTAACCTGAGGAACTTTGCCGAATCCTTGTGAGTGAGCTTTGGAAATCAGCGTCTCTTCTGTAACCTCATAGACAATAGTCAAGGTTTCTTTGGGCCTATTGGTCTTCTTTTCCACATTTTGTGCCTTCCTATTAACTACAGACTTTTCAATGAGTTCAATGGATTTCACACAGTTCATGGAAAGGGTCATTTACATTGCTCAAATAAACAAATGTAGTTTTTGCTGTATTTCTTCCAAGGTGCTTAAAAGGGAGGAAGAAATAACATAGCGCCAACAAAGAGCCCACTGAGTTCTGTAGCTTGCAGCGTACAGTCAGTCTTCCCTCTTCATCTAACTCACCATTCCTTAGCTCATTGTCTTTGTCAAAAATATTTTCCTGGAAAAAAAATGCCCTTTAAAAGCAAGCCATTGGGACATGTAGAACAAAGTACAGGTAGCAGGGAAAGCAGGTATTTAAGAACGGATTTGCCACTGATTCAAGTGGGCAAATAACCAGAAACACTAAAATCCTCCTTTCTACCCATTTTCCCACTTTCTACAAGGGGCCACAAGGACGTCTTTCTCACCTCTGAATTCAGAGTTTCTGTTTCTTCTGATCCAGGAGCACTTTGGGCATCTCTTGTCGACTGTGCGTCCCTTCTCCGAATCATTGTTTTTTTAAATGCGTACAACTAAATACACAGGATTGAAAGAGAAGTCAATTATGTGGAAATACTTTCTATTATCGAAATAGAGATGATTTATGGGCCTAAAGGTAATGATATCTTCTCCAAAAAACGATGCTTTTTCAGTACCCAAGATGAAAGTGCCAATATGCTACTGAATATTATAATGTTCGAATTTTGTGATGGAGTGGTGGTGATCACTTCCTGCTGTGTATTTTCTCTTTGATATAGGTCACAACCCCACCCAGTCTAATCTGGTAAGTCTCTTATCTGGGTCCTGATATATGTTCCCCACAGGTGGTCTAGCTGACTGACTGGGGGCCTTCTTAGTTTTCTCTAGACCACAAGGACTGTTTCAATAGCCCTTAGAGTTAAAGCTCTGGTGGAACTTTAGAACATGAAGAGGTTTGAATCTAGAGCCAGCCTGTGATTATGGTCCAAGGATCAGCCCAATTTAATCTGGAGACACTCATCACCGGAAGAGCAGGCAGTTTCTCAGTGGCTGACTGTTGGATCCTCTATGTCACTTTCAGAGGTTTGTATGAACATTAAGGGAGACAGAAAACCATGGACACTTTAAAGAGTGAAGGAGGAAAGAATTGCACATTGTTACAAAAATATGGGAGCAGAGGATGATGGATAGAAAGCTGACCTCCACCTTGGGAAGATGCAGTTCAAGGGCTCCCTTGCCTCTCACTGTGTGACCCTGGGTCAGTCACTGGATTTCAAGGTCACTATGCCTTTCTGTAAGATGAAATGCAAAGAAGATGCTTATCTTCATTGAGAGAGAACTCCTAGAACTCTAAGGAAATCAGTTTTGGTGTGTGTGTGTGTGTGTGTGTGTGTGTGTGTGTGTGTGTGTGTGTGTATGTGTGTGTGTGTGTGTGTGTGTATGTGTTTCCTGTGGTTACTAGTTAATTTTGTAATAACTTTACATAGTTATTGTTTGTAATGACAAAAAGTTGCATTTGTTTGCCAAATTCCTCCCCCTGCATCTCTTTTTGGTGCCCCCTTGTTGTGGGAGGTTTACTTGAGTCTCTTGGGCTTTGCCAGCAGATCCCAAATTCTTACAGGTTTAGCCAAATTTGAAAGTTTACACCCACACCCACACCCACCCACACACACACACACACACACACACACACACACACACACACGATATTTCAAAGACAGAGGCTTGTGGATTGACTTTCTCCCTTTTATGTTCGATTTTCTGCCTACTCATAGAACAGAAGTTGCTTGAGGCAGGGATGATAATCCTTATATTTATATGTCTAGTACTAAGCTGCAAAAGATCTTGGACTAATCAACCATTTAAACCACCATCAACATCAGAAGCTGTGTGCCAGTGCCTGGACTGAGCACTGAGGAAATCAAACTAAAATCTCTGTCCACAAGGAGATTCCATTCTTCTGGAAGGAGAACTAAAGCAAAAAACAAATCAAACCTATCCACACATAAATCCATGGAAAATGTGTAGGCAGAAACACAGTATGGCAGATGGAGTCAGGAAGATCTAAGTTCAAATTTGGCCTCAGATACTTCCTAGTTGTGTGATCTTGGGCCAGTTACATCTGCCTCAGTTTGCTCATCTGTTACTTGGAGATAATAATAGCCCCTACCTCCCAGGTTTGTTGTTTGGATGAAATGGAAAAAGCTCTTTCCAGTGCCTACTACATAGCAGCCTCTTTGGAACTTCTTGTTAATTCTAAATTTACAAAGCATAGCCACAGTAATATCAGCAGAGGGGCAGCATTGTCAATCAATTAAAAAAAACAATCAATACACTTTTATTGAGTGACTGCCAGAGGCCAGACTCTATGCTAGACTCTGGAGGTTCAGATATAAGACAGAGATCATTCATACGCTCAAAGAATTTGCTTCCTCCTATTTGGAGACATGTCCACCAGAAAACTATAAAACAAGCACCCACGATAGTACAGTGACTGTGAAGAGGGGTGAGATGGGGCAATGTAAATGGGGGAAATTCCTCAAGGACTCATGGAGGAAACAGGACTTAAGTTTAGATATGAAAGGAGCTAGGGAATCCAAGTATTGAAGGTGAGACTGGAAGACCTTCTGGAACTAAGGGGTGTTGTGCACAGCTTTGAAATGTCTGATTATAGAGTCATTAACATTCCTTATGTGACACAATTCTACACATGAGTCAGTACAAGTATTATAGCTGCCCTTTACAGACAAGATAACTACATTTCAGAAGAGTTAAACAAACAAACAAACCAATCTTACATTAGATCATTCTAGAGTTAAATTTTAACTGTCCTTTCCCATTTTTATTGTTCTTTGGTAAATGGAACTTTAGAAAAATTCTTGAAGCATCTGCTACTGCCCAATGACAAACAGCTCACTAACTGTACTTCCATCTGGGCTATGTTAGACTTGACAGAAACCTTCCTTAGTATTGCATCCCCCTCTCCTGCCTCTTTGTAGTGGTGAACCTACATATTTAAAGGCTGAGTTCAAACTTGGCAGGGCTTTCCTTCCAAACTGGAAAGTCCCAAAATCTAACTAGCTGATACAGTAGGAAAAATTTGAATTCCCAAATCTACATTCAAATGCTGACTCCACCATGCAAGTTCCCTAATATACTCATTTCCTCTCCTCTGCTTCTTATCCACAGAAGGAAGTAGATGATGACCAGAAAGACCATTCACATCCAAATCTCAGATTCTATGATCACACATGTCTGTTATATAAGAGTAGTACAACTATGTTGAGAGAGGGCCAATACTGTATTTGAGCCACCAGGTCGTATGCTGTGACCTATGTGGGCATAAAAATTAATTGAAATATTTAGTGAGGTATTCACTCATATGGATGGAATGATAGATCTTTGAAATGTTGCCTGGAGGCAGAGCCAAGATGGCAGAGTAAAAGCAGGAACTTACTTGAGCTCCTGGTCCAACCAATTCCAATACCAGTAAAAAAAAACAAAAACAAAAACAAAAAAAAAACCTCCAAATAAATTTTAGAGCTACAGAACCCACAAAGTGAAAAAGAGAAACAAATCTCCTGCTTAAGGAAGCCCAGCAGGCTGACAGGAAGGGTCTATCACAGCGTGCCAAGTGTTGTCCACAGTAGGCTCACCATATGGGGGTGGGAGTAGGGGAAATGTGGGAGAAAATTTGTAACTCAAAATCTTTTAGAAATGAATGTTGAAAACTAAAAATAAATAAATAATATTACAAAAAAAAATTTTTTTAAATGTTGCCTGGATAATAGTACAATTGGATCTGTATCCTAAAGAAATTAAAGGAAAAGAAAGAAGACCTTTACGTAGGAATATATTTGTAACATCTCTTTCTGGGTTGGCAAATTTGAAAATCAAGGAGTTTGGGGGAATGGCTAACAACTTGTTGCATGTGATTTTTATGGAATACTGCTGTTCTCTAGGCAATGATGAGGAGGCAGATTTCAGAAACATCTGGAAAGATTTATATGAACTGATACAGACTGAAATGAGCAGAATGAGAAGAATGCTGTGCACAGTAACAGAAATATTGTAATGATGATCTAGTGTGGAAGACTTCGCTACTCTGATTATACAATGATGCAAGATAATTCTGAAAGTTTTATCATGAAAAATATTTCCACCTCCAGAGAAAGAACCAACGAACTGAGTGCAAATTAAGCATAATTTTATCAATTTATCTTTCTTAGTTTTCTTATTATGTTGAAGAGAGGAGGGGTTGAGGAAGGAGCATTGTTGATCAAAAAATTGTCAAGTGAGAATGAAAAATAAAGTTTAAAAATGTCTTTGCTACTATGCTAATGTGCATTTGGTATACCCAGTTTTCTTATTGCAACATGGCTAATATGGAAATATATTTTGCGTGATTCCATATATATAATTGATATTATGTTGCTTGCATTTTCAGTGGATGGGGGAGAAGAGGGAGGGAGAGAATTTGTAATTCATTTTTTTAAAGAAAATATTAAAAAGAAAAAAATAAGAATTTCCTTAAGGAAATATTGCCTAAATATCATAAACAAATGCTGGGTACAGCAAGTGGACATTAGCATAGTAAAAAAGGCATTTTTAAACTTTATTTTTTATTCTCACTTGACAATTTTTTGATCAACAATTCTCCTCTCTCAACCCCTCCTCTCTTCAACATATAATCTTATGACATGGAAAAAAAAATGGTGTAGTATATCAGTAGAAAGAGAGGATGTAATAGTAGATAGAGATAGGTCTGGGTCCAAACAGCAATTCTGATGCTTATTACCTGTGTCTATAGACATGCTACTTCACCTATACGAGCCTCAGTTTCCTCATCGGTAAAATGAAAATGGTAATTCCAATAGAGCTTGCCTCACAACACTGTTGAGAGACTCCAAAAGGAAGTATTTTGAAGTAATTTTTAGATATGAAAGTAGTGACTAAATGTGAGCTCATATTAAACAAATGGTTTTGTAGTGGAAGCTTCCTAGTCTGTCACTACTCTCCCCTTCCAATATGACATTAAATGTACATTCAAGTTCATTTTTTTCTGTATGTCTCCTTCATTAGAATGCAATCTTCTTAAGAGAAGAGCTTATTTCATCTTTGTGCTTATCCCCAGCACCTAGCACACAGTGCCTCATACACAGTAGGAACTTCATGTTCCTTGATTATTGATTGATGGACTGGATACAGTTCTGAGCCTAAAATCAGAAAAAAAACAAAAATAAAATAAAACAAAATCTGATTCAGAATCTGCCTCTGGTTCTTACAGACTGTGAAAGGTTTTCAACTTCTTTCCATCTTAATTCAGCCATTGGCAAATTGAGACTGAGAAGGCCCATAGACACTACTGACCCAAGGAACTTGTTGCTGAAATCAAATGGGATGATATTCACAAAAAACTTCTTTAAACCTTACTGGTGACTTGGAACAGGAATTGAACTTGTGATTTTATTATTACGGGGAACTTCTGGAGGAGGAAATGAACCACTAATGAAGGTTGCCATGTTTTAGAGATAGCTATTATGTGTCATGGGTAAGACTGAAAGTCATTTATTCTTTAACTGAATGCTGTGTCAGGGGACATCCTAAGCCCAAAACTATTATCTAGATAGGAGGTATTTTTAGAATTGAGGTAGCCCAGCTTATGTATTTATTAATGAAATTTGGAGTATAATAAATATGTTTAAATATCAAATTTGAAACTTACTTCAGAAAAACTAGTATTCAGATCCTCCCTTTTAACTTTATTAGTTGTACCATTGGGGGTGAGTTCCTCATCTTCTCTTAGTCCCAGGCAACTTTTCAGAACTTACTTATTAAAGGTTACCCACAAGTCAGCGAAGATCAATGGAATCCCATATTTTATTACATGTGAACCCATTTTGAAAAGCTGACATTTCAACTTCACCATACAGTGTAGGCCCACACTAGGACAGATACACAAATGGTATGGTATCAGCTAACTCCCATCACATTAGCTCCGGTCATACCTCATTCCGTTTCTCTAAGTAGACACAAAATGGGAATCCATTGGCCTTTCATGGAAAGACGTGGCGTTCAAGGAGATGGCAGTAAGTTGCCTTGGAAGCCGCAGATCCCAGGAGTACATCTGGAGAACAAGTGTTTGATGCTTTAAAATATTGTGCCTCGAGGACTAATTATGCTTTTGCAAACTTTGTCAAACATTACTGTTTATTGGAACTTCCACAGTGCCAGATCTCCCGCCAATGAATGGCAGCTATTCTGAAGTCTGCATATAAACATCTATTTTGTGGAGAAACTGGCAATTAAGGGCCTGTAATGAATTTCAGGCTTTTTAAATCTCTTTTTCCAAAGCCGCATAGAATCTGGGAAAACCAGAGAGGAAGGATGTTTTTAGTAACCTGCCCTGACTTTTGCCATTGACTTGAGCCCCCAGGTATATGGTTATATCTTAATTTCTACTGCTGTTTTAGCGGCTTCTGTCACTCCTGAGGCTAACGACAGCAGAGACAATATTTGCAGTTGAAAATGCTGAAATAACTATGGCAAAGATCACTGTTACCTGAGGATGATGGGCTTTTGCTTAACCACAGGCTGACAGAGGTACCAGGACTAAGAAGATACAAGACCCCACTGCCGTGGCCTGGTCTGAAGACATCTTTAGGAATGTTTGGGTTTGGCTGAGATAGTCCAATAAAGATTACATGACCCCTTGTTGACTGTTGTGGAGAGGATTCTTTTCAGGCATGGGTTAATGGGACGGGTGCTAAGGCATCTCCCAATTCAGAAATCCTGTGATTCTGAAAGACCTGTACATCAGTTGTTGGCTTTCTAGGCTCACAGCACTGAAGACTAGCTTTTGGTTTGAAGATTATTTTAATCCCTTTTGAATACATAGTAACTGTCAGTATAAGCCAGGTTCTGTTTGAAAGAGCTTGGTGGTGTCCCAGATTCTCTTTGCTTATAACATTGTAGTGGAGTTAAGAGCATAGGAAGACAGTAAAGGGGAAGCGGCAAAGTTCCAGTTCTGTCCATTAGGCCCTGATTGATTCTAGGCAAAGCAGTTACCTTCTCTGAGGCAGGTGCCTCAGCTGTGAGGTAGGGTGACCAGTGTTGACAAGACATATACCAGACACCTGCTGTGATGGAAGTTCCCTATCAGTGTTAGCGTTCTCTGTGAATATGCTTCTGGGGAAGGATGGGGAATGGAATGGGCTAGATCTGTAAATGCATTTGAAGAATAGTTTCAGGAAGGCCCTCAGTCACCAGATCCAGTCCTCTTTCTATCTTAGTCTGAGGCTAAGAGGGTGTCAGGGGCCTAGAGACTGAGTGTGTCTTGTCCAGGGTCAAACAGAAAGGGTCTTCAGCAGGACTTGAGCCCAGGTCATGCTTCTGAATGCAGATGTGGATCCACCAAACTGTGCCTTATTGTCCCCTTTGCCATTGACTTGTTAGTATTCGTTATTACACGACTGTTGTTTTCATTATCACCTCATAGTAGTTATCAACAATATTAGTAAACTGCGTTGTTTAATGTTCAGTCACCCTGCCAGGGGGGAGACCAAGGCTGGATGTCTGCTCCAGCCGCTCATTAGATTTGTTAGTGCGAGCAAAGCATTCAAACCCCCGAACCTCTGTACATTAGCCTGCAATTGGGGTTGTTATTACTTATATGAGCTGCCTCCTGACACCAAGGCACCTTGTAAAACTTAAAGCACGGTCCATTTCTTCATACTGGGATAGTCTGTGAGCTTATCAATGTGATCTGTTCCTTAGATCAGGGAGGTTTCACCTCATCTATATGACTCTTGTCCAGGGCCTCAGCCAAATGCACCTTAGAACAGCTCCTTCCCCACCCTAAGGCACTGGGTGGGAATCTCATCTCAAGAGTACACATACTCACTGATTACCCTTTGCTGTATTTTTCTTTTTACAGGATTGCTTCAGCTTTTTTCCCCCTATTCACATAACAATGAAACAAAGCTCTAAATGAACATGGTTTATCATTATTGTTCCTAAAGAAATGTTCAGATTAATTCTGCTACATGATTTTAAAGGTTCTAAAGCTGATCATTAAGAATTTCTATTCGATGGAAGACAAACATATATTTAGACTAATAGCTACTTCACTGTAACATCAAATACTCATACTCTGGATAGGCTGTCCCTGGAGAAATGAGCAGCTTTGTTCTGCTATTGAAGGCATTCAACCTCTTTCCTCTAAGGGGTGAATGCCAGTAGGAATGTTCCAGAAGTGCTGGGAAAGGTCAGCCTCCTCCCTCGGTCTCCAATGGCCCCTTCCCCATGGATTCCACGGCAGAGGATCTTTTATCAACTGAATATGTTGGTGCATTTTTGATATTCAGAATCATAAACAATTCATGGACTGAGGAAAAGCAAACAGTTCCCAAAGTAGGAGTGAGAGATGGTGCTTGAGGGGAATCACATATCATACCCTCAGGCTTTGAATTGAATGTGCCCTTAAGTGTGGGACTAAAGCAGTAACAGGGAGACCATAATTGCCACGACCTCTGTGAGGTCCGTCCTGAGCCTTAGAGGTGGTAAGGATTCTTTTCTTTTCTTTTTTTCTCTTTTCTTTTCCTTTCCTTTTTTTCTTTTCTTTTCTTTTCTTCACTTCTCTTTTCTTTTGTTTTTTCCTTCCTTCCTCCCTCCCTTCCTTCCTTCCTCCCTCCCTCCCTCCCTTCTTTCCTTTCTCTCTCTCTCTCTCTCTCTCTCTCTCTCTCTCTCTCTCTCTCTCTCTCTCTCTCTCTCTGTCTCTCTTCCTCCCTTTCTCCATCCTTTCTCTCTTTCCCCTAAACCTAGATGATGGGATTTTTTTCCCTTTTCTTAGACACATGTAATGCTGGATTTTCTTGCATCTCTTACATCTACATCTTACATCTACATCTACATTTCTTACATCTATTTGGACTACTGAACAGTAAGTTCCCTAAGGTCAGGAGATCATTTTGGTCCATCATCACATGCTCCTTGGAGTTGAGCCTAGTATGGTGAATTCAGGCTATCAGAGCAGCCTAGATCAAAAGTCCAGAGGGATCTCAGAGGCCACCAAGTCAAATTCCTCATTTTAAGGATGGGGAAAGTGGCAAAGAAGAGGGAGTTTAAGTGCTGTGGGAGGACCATGGCTCTAGAGGTGGAAAGGATTTAATCCAACTGACTCAAGTGGGTAAAATTAGACAAGATGATAGTAGGAAGTATCAGAGACTGAATTTGAACCCACATTCACTAATTTCAGATCCCATGCTCTTTCCCCTGAAACACACATTATATTTCTGTAAGGATTCAACAAGTTTAAAAAAAATTTATTTTTTTACTTTTAGTTTACAACAATCAATTCTACAATTCCTTGAGTTCCAAATTTTCTCCCCCTCTCTCTCCTCCCCTCTCCCCCCCCCACCATGGTGGCATATAATCTTATATAGGTTCTATAAATACCTTTGCATTAAAAATTAGTCAATCTGTACGTACAAAGATATTTACAGCAGCTCTATTTGTGGTGGCAAATAACTGGAAATCAAGGGGATGCCCGTCAATTGAGGAATGGCTGAACAAGTTGTGGTATATGAATGTAATGGAATACTATTGTGCTATAAGAAATGAGGAGCAGATGGACTTCATAGTAACTTGGAGAGACATATATAAACTGATGCTGAGCGAGCAGAGCAGAACCAGGAGAACTTTGTACACAACTACAGACACATCTTATCAGTGATGACTGACATTGATAGACTAAGCTCAGCAATGCAAGCTTAGAAGACAACTCCAAAAGACTCACAATGGAAGGCACTCTCCACACCCAGAGAAAGAACTATGGAGTCTGAATGCAGATGGAAACAAACTACTTGCTTTCTCTCTTTTGTGTTTTGTTTTGTTTCGCGCTTTCTTTACCACTGTTCACTCCAATGATTATAATCCTTCTTTACAACTTGACTAATGTTCAATGTGAAGATTTTTGTAGAACCTCTATTTGATTATATGGTGCCATGGCGGGGTGGGGAGGAGAGGGAGGGGGAGAAAGTGTGAAACCTAAGGGATTGTGGAACTGAATGTTGGAAACTAAAAGTAAATAAATTTTAAAAAAATAAACCTTGGTCAATTGTGTACACATTTCTCCTGCTTCTTCTCTCCTCTCTCAGCATCAGTTTGTACAAGTCTCTCCAGGTTATTATGAAGTCGGTCTGCTCCTTATTTCTTATAACACAATAGTATTCCATTACATTTATATACCAAAACTTCCAAGAAATATTTTTAAATATCTAATTTGTAAAAAGTACTATTATAGCTGCTGAGAATTCAAAGGAAGAAAGCAAAACAACTCTTGTCCTTATGTTCAAATGAAGTCAATAAGGATCCAGAATTGAGCACTGCCAAATTTGATGATATCCATGAAAATGGGATGAAGGAAATAGGGTATGGGGGTTCTTAACCTGGAGAAGTGATATCTGGGCTAAGCATCATGGCTGTATTCAGAAATGTGACATTCTGTTACATGCTGAAGGTATCAAGGGCTTACAGATTCCAAAGTTATCCAATCCGTGTCCTTCTAAAAGGGAGGAAACTAAGGCTCAAAACAGATGACTTGTCTAAGGTCACAAAGGTGGAAAGAGCTAGGAATTTAACCCCAGGCCTCTGATTCTAAATTCAATGAAAAAGAATTGAAAGGAAAGGGAGAGGAGGGAAGGGGAGAGAAGGGGAGAGAGGGAAAAGAGAAAGCCTGCAGGGATCCTAATTGTAGATTAGAGGCCCTCATTTCTATCTGAGTTTGACTACACTTAGCAGAGTCCCTAGAGCCCTGAAGTTAGAGCTGAAAAGACTTGCATTCAAAAAGTGTCTCAGACTGGACAGACTGTGTGGCTCTAGGCAAGTCACTTGGTCTCACTGGACCTAGGAAAATGGCCCCTCCTCCAATGCTCTCAGGGTGATAAGATGGTATAAAAGCCTTGCATTCCTGTGCAAACCTAAAAGTGCAAGGCAAATGTTATGTCCTGATGACAGGCACACATTGGAGACTGTCCCTGCCCACAGGGAGCTTCCATTTTCTCCAGACAGCTAACTGAAAAGCACTTTTAGGATGCATTTTAAGATGCTTCTTCTGGAAGAGAGCTACTGGTCCTTTAAGAAAGCAGCAGCCGGGCTGTGACTGGTGCAGGGAACTTGGGAGAGACACAGCCAGCTTGGAAGTTGCTAAGGGAACCATTGTTTGCTAATCAAGTATTGATTAGGAAAGGCAGGAGCCTGGGAGAGCTGGTGCTTTTAGACACACGAAAAAGGATGCCTGGAGAAGCCTCCTAAAGTGCAAAGCACTTAGCCAGGGCTTGGGGGGCTTTCCCTGGAGAGATGGCCAGGAGGGCACTAATCCTCCTCTTCTCCCTTCTCTAGTGAGAGGGGGAAAGTAGGGAGCCAGGGGACAGCAGCTCCCTTGGGAACTGGAGAGAGGAGCTCTTGCCCCTAGTCTGGCTCAGCACTTGGAGTCAGTGCCTCCATTCTTCTTTTTATTTATTTTATTTAGTTTTAAATTTATGTAATGAAAGAAGCATATCCATAACATAGTACAATAAAAAAGACAATTATGCATGAAACTGCAAATCGACTATTCACAACTTGCTATTCCTTTCAAATACAGATGAAGATTATTGTGTAAGTTTCTTTTTTTCCCCTTCCATCCTGCTTCAGATCTCAGATTCTCTCTCTCTGTCTCTGTCTGTCCCTCTGTCTCTCTCTTTTTCTGTCTCTCTCCCTCTCTCAGTCTCTGTCTCTCTCTGTCCCTCTCTCTGTCTCTCTCTCTCCCTCTGTCTCTCTCTCTGTGTGTCTTTCTCTCCCTCTCTCTGTCTCTCTTTCCCTCTGTGTCTCTCTCTCTGATTCTCTTTCTCTGTCTCTCTGTCTCTGTCTCTGAGTCTGTTTCTCTGTCTCTCTCTCTCTGTCTCTGTCTCTCTCTGTCTCTCTCTGTCTCTCTCTTCCTCTGTGTCTCTCTCTGTCTCTCTGTAACTCTCTTTCTCTGTCTCTGTCTCTCTCTCTGTCTCTCTCTGTCTCTCTCTCTCTCTGTCTCTCTGTCTTTCTGTCTCTATCTGTCTCTGTCTCTCTCTCTTTCTCTCCCTCTCTCTGTCTCTGTCTCTGTCTCTGTCTCCGTCTCTCTCTCTCTCTGTCTCTCTCTCTCTGTCTGTCTCACTCTGTTTCTCTCTGTCTTTCTCTCTGTCTCCCTTTGTCTCTCTCTGTCTCTCTCTCTCTGGCTCTCTCTCTCCCTCTGTGTCTCTCTCTGTCTCTTTCTAACTCTCTTTCTCTGTCTCCCTGTGTCTCTCTCTGTCTCTCTCTCTCTGGCTCTCTCCCTCCCTCTGTGTCTCTCTCTGTCTCTTTCTAACTCTCTTTCTCTGTCTCTCTCTCTCTTTGTCTCTCTGTCTCTCTCTCTGTCTCTCTGTCTCTCTCTCTCTGTCTGTCTCACTCTGTTTCTCTCTGTCTTTCTCTCTGTCTCCCTCTGTCTCTCTCTGTCTCTCTCTCTCTGGCTCTCTCCCTCCCTCTGTGTCTCTCTCTGTCTCTTTCTAACTCTCTTTCTCTGTCTCTCTCTCTCTCTTTGTCTCTCTGTCTCTCTCTCTGTCTCTCTGTCTCTCTCTCTCTCTGTCTGTCTCACTCTGTTTCTCTCTGTCTTTCTCTCTGTCTCCCTCTGTCTCTCTCTGTCTCTCTCTCTCTGGCTCTCTCTCTCCCTCTGTGTGTCTCTCTGTCTCTTTCTAACTCTCTTTCTCTGTCTGTCTCTCTCTCTGTCTTTCTCTGTCTGTCTCTCTCTCTCTCTCTCTTTCTCTGTCTCTCTCTCTCTCTCTGTCTCTCTGTCTCTCTCTCTGTCTCTCTGTCTCTCTCTGTCTGTCTGTCTGTCTCTCTCTCTTTCTCTGTATCTCTCTGTCTCTCTCTCTCCATACTTCTATTTATCAGTTCTTTCTTAGGATGCAGATAACATCTTTCTTTATATGTGCTTTACACTTAATTTGGATATTTATAACAGTCAATATGACATTCTCTCAGTCAATGGAAAATCCAATATAAAAGATCAAGAAGAAATAGAAGGAAATCATGAAAGATGAACTATAAGGCAATGATTAAGGTCAAGCAGCTTGCTTACGACACGTGAAAATTGTGCGAATATTAGAAATCCTTAGTAATAGTCTTCTTAAAGCTGTTATCGTCGCTGAGGTAATTTGAAAGAAAGACTGGGACTGAGTCGTACATAAATGATTCTTAAAAGCAAAATCGGGTAGGAAAAGGTAAAAAGGAGAAATCGTGTCATCAAATGCAGTGTGAAAGGCAGAACTAACATGGGGAAGCAGGTGAGGGGGGGGCGGCGACACTGGATGACTGGGGCGCAGAATAGCGCGGCTCCCCATAACCGCCTCCAACACCTGTGAAATAGGACCCCAAACAAATTTTAGAGCTTCAGAACCCACAGAAAACCACATCTCCCACTGAAGGCAGCCCAGCAGGCAGGAGGGAAGGGCTCAGCACAGAGGGCTGAGACACCAAGTCAGCCAGCGCTAAACTACGGCTTGGCCCCAGGGCAGCCAGGACAAGCCACAGCTGGAGCCCTGAGTGAAGGTGGATCACCAGCAGCTGTTCCACTTTCCAGAATTCTGAACCCATAAGAACCAAGGACAAAGTGAAAGGTCAGTGGAACTCGGTAAATTTGGGGGAGAAAAGTGGGTCCAGCCATCTGCCCCCAGGGCAAGAAAGCAGCAGAAGCAGAGGTGCTGAAGCCACCTCCTTGCCACTGCATCAGAGCTTGGGGCATGCAGATTGCAGGGGGGACAAGCAATCATTCAGAGGCTAAGTGAGCTTGCCTTAACCTGCCTGGATCAAAATCGTGTTCTTGGATGGTGGTCCTGAGGTGTGTGATCAGTGAGCCAAAGCTAGTGGGGGCTGCAGAGACGGCACCTTCCTAATCGCTCCAACAGCTATGAAAACCTCAATGATTTGGGACAAATCCTTCCCCCGCCCCCTTTCGCCCTAAAAGCAGAGATCTACTGTGGCTCAAAAATCAAATTAATTGACTGGCAAGATGAGTAGGCGAAGGAAGCAAAGCAAGCTCAGCAATTCAACTTCAGATTCTTTTTTGGGGGACAAAAGGGATCAAAGCATTGAGCGGGAGGAAGACAACACAGTCAAAGCTCCCACACCAAAAGCTTCCAAGAAAAATGTAGGCTAGTTACAGGCTATAGAAGAGCTTAATAAGGATTTTGAAAATGAAATAAGAGAAGTGGAAGAAAAATTGGGAAGAGAAATGAGAATGATGCAAGAAAATCATGAAAAGAAAGTCAACAACCTGACTGAAGAAAATCACACCTTAAAAAATAGATTAACTCAAATGGCAA
>CM053586.1:360572802-360609383 GCA_028646515.1 Pseudochirops corinnae
GGACCCACTGCCCAATCACAAAGCTACAAGGCACGGGCATTCCTGGAAAACAAGCCTGGCGCCACAGGCTCCATGTGACCACATTCAGCCTATTAAGGAACAGAGTATACTTTCAAATATCCAAGGGTCCTCAGAGTCACGTAGCCACATTAGCAAAGGGCCTAGGGGCAGGGAAGATCTTTAGATTCCCATAACAGCCTTCCATAGTGGAATTTCTTTAATAAAATGGAAAAAAAAAATGAAGTCAGCTGAGAAAGTGCCTTGGAGACAAGAGTATGAATCTCATGGGGACCTTGATTTTAAATATCACAAGAAGCTGCTCAGGGGAAGAGAAGGGCCGAAGAAGCAACCCCTTTCAAGATAGGCTGCTGGACAGTTCCTCTAAATGCACCTGTGCAAGACACATTCAACAAACAAACAAAACAAACTTTCTGGAGTGTCTGGTGCCATTCCAACATGGTGCCCCTTAAACTCATCACTCATTCTTAGAGCTATTAACAAGGAATTCTTCCCTGGGTACAGGAAGTACAGAGCGTCTGAGGGGTAGGGAGAAGCAATAGAGGAATAAAAAGAGGTGGAGGAGAGCTGAGTAAAAGCCATGAGTAATGGGCTTTGGCTGGTTGTGCCAGGATAACCACTGGCTCATGAAGTGAGAGGGTGCATCATGGTGCTGGGGCCCCTGGTGATGGGTGGATCGGGTGAAGAAGCCTGATCTTCATGCCACAAGTCATGGCACACGAAGTCCACCAAGTAGGAAATAATAGTCTGTGAAATTTAACAAGGAAATATATCTCTTTGCATGTCATTAACTTCAGTCAAAGCACTACGTTAGTTACTTCTCTGCTCCCATTTATTTACACACCACACACATGCGCATGCACACACACGCACACACTGATGGGACCAGTAAAAAGCAAAACAATACAAAAGATTGTAATTTCTCCTACTTTTGACAGCACCAATTTATTATATGCTCAGCTTCCCAGAATAGTGAATGAGCTAATCACTCATCTACCCCAATATGGTCAGTTTCATGATTTTGCTCTTCCATTTCCTAGAAGGCATGGTCAGGGGCCAGTAAAGAGACAAACAACCTATAGACAGGATAAATAGGAAATAATCAACAAAGAGAATGCACTAGAATTAAGAGGCATTTGAAAGAGTGCCCTGTAGAAAATGAGATTTTTATTGGTCTTGAAGGAAGCCAGGAAAATCAGGAGGTAGTGTTGAGGAGGAAGAACATTCCAGTTTATTCCAATTTTCCTTAAAGGGAATGGGAGAGAAAGAAAATTTTTGGAGCTGAGAGACAGAAGGTTTTGCTTATGGAATAGCTAGGAAGAAGGTCAGTGTCCCTGGGTCAAAGAGCATGTGATGGGGGTAAGGTAGAGGAAGACTCCATGGTGTGTGGGGGTAGGGGTAGAGGAGGCTAGGAAGCATTTTAGATGCCAAATGGAGAATTTTGCATTTAATCCTGGAGGTGATAAGGAACCAGTCTAGGTTATCATGTAGGGGGCTAACATGGTCACAAATATTCTTTTGGAAAATTGCTTTAATGACTGAATGAAAGAGGGACTGGACTGGGAGAGACTTGAAAAAGATAGACCCACCAACCAGCTAGAACAACTCAATGACCTCCCCATTACTCATTGCTACCTTTGTTCCAGATCACATAGCCAGGAACTGAGACAGGTTTGGAACTCAGGTCTTACTAACCCCAAATCCAGCCACAATGGCACTAAACTGCTTCTCTTATGGATACAGCAATTTTTCATTGCACACCTTAAACTATTTAAACAACATTCACATGTTATCTGTGTAACACTTGCTACCCCAGGCCCCAATGTCTGAAAAGCAAGTAGGATCAATTTCTTCTTTCCCTCCCCCAGGGGCTCCAGTAACCTCAATTGAAGGGAGTTAGGACTACAGCTCCCACCAATGTCTAGGGATGTATGCCCTCCACCCCACTGCCATTTTGCTTCTAAAAGTCAGATGAACTTTTTCACAGAAATAGTTACTGCAGAAGGTATATTCACTATCATATAAACTTACTTCCCTAGCACCTGGGAGGTGAAATACTCTTTTTCCCTATATGGCTCTAGTCTCTGGGAAGGGAAAAGAATCAGGTCCATAGTTGAGCTCAGTTCATATATAGTGCATTTCACAGTTCTAAGGCCAAAAATGTGTATATATGTGGTTGTGTGCACGTGTGTGTGTGTTGTCTGTATATGTATATATGAAGATTTTGCTATTGCCCTCCTCTGTTTCAATCCCTTCCTCTATCACCTCATTCATTTTCCTATATTCCTTCTTATTCCTGAGAAAATATAGGGATTACCTTCCCTTCCTCAGTAAGTTTTTGCTTAGTTAGGATATGTTGACTCTCCCTCTTTATCCTTCCTCTCCCATTCTGCAGTTCGTGCCCACAAAAAGAAAGCAATTCATTGGTAGATGAGGTGTCCTGAAATTTAGTGCTCTCTGTCTCTGAACCCTATCTCTACCATCATTTCTATTTGACTTCCAATTTTACCCTTGTCTCTTTGTGCACTTTGCAAAAGAAACCTCTTGATGGGTCCCTTCCATGTTAGATTGTTGTTCTTGAATTGATGTGTTGTTAATGTGACTGGAGTCTCTCTTTAGTTTTTTCCCCCTTTTTATCTGTGGTAATTTCTTTCATTATCAGTCCTTCCTTAATTGCTACTTCTTTTACTATTATTGTTTTGGGGGTTTGGAAAGTAAATTTGCTTTGGAGAGATGCTGCAAATACTTTTTTTTTTTTTTAAATTTGATGTCCATATTTTCAGAAACAATCATCTTACCAAGAACTCCATGTGGCCATCAGTGAATTTAAAAAAAAAAAAAAAGATTTTTATTTATTATTCTCTTGCAAGAGACCAGGTGACACATAAAGAAGCACAGCCTTTCAGACAATTACAAGCCTTTTGTTCCTTGGTCCAACTCACATTTCCCTCCCCTGTTCCCATTGGTTGGGTACTTCAGGATTCACACCTATCTGAAAACACCTATCCCTCCCCCAGTGGGTCTTCAACCCTGGTTACATTCCACATTTCACCTTCTATCCTCATTCTCTTTATACTTTGTTTACTAAAAGAATGACAAGCTATAAAAAAAAAAAAAAAAAAAAAAAAAAAACCCTTTTTAGAACAATTCCAACTCAGGATATATCTGCTTTACTCAGATTTTATGATCTCCAGAGCATGAGAAAGGAATTTTCTCAATTGCTAAGAGAGTTGACAAAAGTGAGAGCTGAACATTCAACCCAGAATATCCTTAAGAAAAGTCCTATTATCTAAGATTGTGTCAGGCATCTATGAATTTCATCCTTAATGAACTTTACCTGGCTTGGCAGTTTTTAACACAAGAAAATGTTCTTCTCAGAGAACCCCAGTTTCTCTCTCTACACTCAGTTTACTTCCTGGGCTAACCATCCTAGATTTCTCAGGTCATGTATCACATGATTTCTGTGGAAATAAAATTCAATCATCCCTTATGATATGATTTCATTAACGTTTAAATCCTGTTTTTTGGTTTATGTCGATTTGGGGAGCATCTTGAGTTGCTTTGCTCTGCTCCATACATTCTTGTTTTCTGGTGGGCGAATACGAGTTTTATGTTATGATGTTTTTTTGAATTTCCTTTCTTTTCTATTTGAAAGTCTTTCTCCTGGCACTTGCAGAATTTGTTTTTTGTCTTTTTCAATTGTTAAATTTAACCACTATACATCTTGTAGCATATATTTTATTGGGTTTTAGTTTGTCTGTTTTTAAAATAATTTTACATTTTTTTCTAGAGATAATCTGTATTCTTTTTGGCAGCACTTTGTTTCCTGTGTTCAAAACCTCTAAGCAATTTTCCTGTGTTATTTTTTCCACTATGATATGCAGATTTTTGTCTTGATGTGCTGTTTTGGGAGACTATAATCCTTAAAGTACCTTTAAGGTCATTATGTTTTAGTTGAAAAGAGGCCATTCTTTCTTTGAAAGTTATTGCTTTCGGATTTTCTTACGAAGATTGTCCTTTACTTTTGTGTGGTTTCATTTCCACTCATTTGTTCTCTCTTTCCTGACTTTGGTGAAATTCACCACTGCGGATGGAAGGTTGTTTGTTTTGTTTCTTTCTTTTCTGCTAATGATGAATGATTTCTCTTGTGCAGGCCTTAAATTATGCTCTAAATATTTGTTTCTCTTTTAAACCATTCATAAACATTCTGCTATGGCACCATACTCTCCTGGGAATCCATACAGTCCTCTACCTAGTCAGGTACTAATTTGTTTTCTTTTGTCTTGCACTATTTATTCATGGATATCTGAACTGTGTTAGCTGGGCTGGAGGCCACTTTCCCTTTTGTTAGTAATGGCTTTCCTGCTTATTTTTAAGGTATTTAACTAATTTTTTTTTTCCTGAGATCTTTGGTAATTTTAACTTTATTTTTTTTTCCTCTTTATATCCCTATTGTACATTTTCTGATTCATTGCTCTTTGATGGTGGTTTCCCAGGGGACAACATATCAAAGTCATCTCGAGCTCCTCCCCTTCTGGGAAATGCACATCTCACCTGCCTTGCTCTGCCAAAACTAACTTCTGAGGGGGCAGAATTGGTCACCATTGGGTGCCACTCTCTTTTCCTGTAAGTCCAGTAGACAAACACATAAAGAACCTGGTGTCCTGCTCCATTTCCCTCTTTTCCTGAGTGCTCTAGCTGAGTTCTGTTGAAGCACAGAATACTACCACACTGCAGTCACAGCCAGAGTAAGCATCTGCCTTTTTGGGGTTTTGTGGCACAAAGCTGAGTTTTCACAAAAGTTCGTGAATTAGTTTGTATAGCCTCACCAGTGCATAATGGTGCATGGGCAAGGAATTACAGAGGGGGAAATTAGAGAGTCATCTTTTCTGTGGTTAGTTCATTGGGCTGGTTTATTACTCTACTAGGATTCTGGGTGTCTTAGACAATGGGGACAGAAGAAAATGCTTTATTATTAGGTGGGAGACTTTGAGAAATCTGAAAGATAGCAAAAAGCATCTGGTCCTCTGTCTTGTTGGTCACATGATCACAAAGTATGCCTACAACTTGCTCTCATTTCTCCTCTTCTGTTCTCTCAGTCCGAATCAATCCACCTTTTCCTATTATTTTAACATATGGGCCTTCCCATTTCCCTATTCAGTTATTTAATCCATGGCCTTCTGGTCTCACTTTTCCCTTTAAAATGTCCAAACCCCTTATCAGACATGCCCAAGGGGCTCATTCTGCAGCCCTTTGTCCCTCATCACAACTTGGGATAATTCCAGTCAATTCCAGTCCTTCTCCATTCCTCTTGAAGCATTTCCGACACTTCTTGAAGAGCCACAGGACTCAATAATGCCCTGTGGAACATATCCATCTGCGTTCTGTCAGTCATAAAGATGCCCCTTCAAACTTTTCTCATTCACTGAAGGGGTGAGGATAAGGGACATTGCCGGCAAAGGAATAAACATTTAAAATGCCTGTCGGGATGTTTCTCCCCAAAATGTACCCTCTACTACATATAATTCAATAACCATCTCTGATTTTAAGCCATCTATGAAATTTTCCCTAACATTTATGGGAAATGCCATTTAGTAACTATTGGCAAAGGAGTTGTGGAAAACTGACAGTTGGAGAGGTGGCATGTGAAATTAGTATGAAAAAGCCCAAAACAACACAACAAAATATTAATACACTGAGCCTCACTTCCTAGTGTAAAATCTAGCTCGTCATGGGTCCATATGCAAAACCATGTCAGTTTGCTGGAACTCATCAGAATCTATGCCATAGTGGCATGACTTTTGAGAATTCACTATCACTTCACAGAAGTCACTGGAAGAAGACTTTAATGGAAAATCAAATCAAAAGAACAGGAAAAATCTGAGAAAATTCGATTAGTTATTGAAAAGTTCAATCTGAATTAGAGTAAAAAATTAGAATTCGAGAACAATGCATTGTACAAAGTAGATGTTGATATATAAATTTGATTTTTAAAAATATACTTTTCAAATATAAAAGTACCTAAAACCTTCTAAGAAGCCCTTCTTTAAGAAATAAATTGGTGATTTGTAATTAGCATATTTAAACACCAACTTATGCAATGATGGAATACTTAGCTTGTAATTAAGTTGTTTATATTTACACGAGCACTCCAAAAATGCTTGAAAAACGGTTTGTTATTTTCCATTATACAGCACCTCCTTGCAATCTTATTACACCATTAATTTGCTAAGCAAATATATTTGTCATAGGTCGTGCAAAGTTACATTTCCACCCACCCTTATACAAATTATTACAAATTGCAGAGTGGTGTATTTTGAATTAATAGATTTTACTGTAATCCTGGAAATGCTAACAATATGTCATGTGTTGATGAGCACTGATGGCTGCAATGAAGTCCCAAAACTCAAGTTCTAACAAATGTTTCGCACTGACTATGAAATTGAATGAAGGCACACATAAATTCATTTTCTATGTGATCTTCTCTCCTGTAGACATGAGTTCACATATTTCTGCAGCTGCAACAATTAGTTAAAGCATGAGAACTTAGCAAAAGTAATGCTTCTCTTTATAATTATTTCTGTTGATTTTAAACTGATCCCTCCCATAATGATTAACTACTTTAAGATTTCACCTCTAATTTGCAAACTAAGCTCAGAAATTGGAGTATCAATCCCTATATTAATCATAAAATAAATAATTTTTAAGAACCTCCTGTGTGAATTCTCTTTCTATCTCTTGCTGTTGATTTTTGTTAGAAATATATAGGAATGCCAAGGATTTATTCGGGTTTATTTTATATTCTGCAACTTTGCCAAATTTATTTATTGCCTCAAGTGCTTTTTTACTTGATTCTCTAGGATTCACTCATCTGCAAAGATGAGCTTAGTCTCTTCTTTGCCTAATTTAATTCCTTCAATTTATTTTTCTTCTCTAATTGCTACTGCTAACATTTCTAGTACCAGATTGAATAAGAGGGGTGAAATTGGACATCCTTGTTTCACCCCTGATCTTACTGGAAATTCTTTTAACTTATCCCCATTACATATAATACCTGCTGATGGCTTAAATATATGCTACCTCTTATTTTAAAGAAGACTCCAAAGAGATCATAGAAGTGAGAGGAAAGCCCATATGTACAAAAATATTTATACCAGCTCTTTTTGTGGTGGCAAAGAATTGGAAATTAAGGGGATCCCCATCAACTGGGGAATAGCTAACAAGTTGTGGTATATGAATGTAATGGAATACTACTGTGCTATAAGAAATGAGGTGAAGATGGACTTCATATTTACCTGGAGAGGCTTAAAAAAACTGATGATGAGTGAGAAGAGAAGAACCAGGAGAAATCTGTACACAATTGCAGACACAATGTATGTGTGATGACCAACTTTGAGAGATTGGACACTTCTCAGCAAGGCAAGGTTATAAGACAACTCCAAAAGACTCATGATGGAGAGAGATTTTTACATTCAGAGAAAGAACTACAGAGTTTAAATGCAGATTGAAGCAAACTACCTGCTCTCTTTCTTTTTCTTCTTTGGTTTTATTTTCTCTTTCCCATTGTTCGTTCCATTGGTTACAAACCTTCTTTTCAACCAGACTAATGTCTAATGTGAAAGTATTTGCAAATCCTATAATTCATTGCTGCCATAGGGGAGGGGGGAAGAGAAGAAGGTGGAGAAAATTTGAAACTCAAGGGATTATGTAACTGAATCTTGCAAACTAAAAGTAAACAAAAAAAATGAATAAGGACAAAAACACCCCAAGAACCTAGTGTGTGTTAGGCAGTGTGCTGAACACTGTGGATGCAAAGAAAAAACAAGAAGTCTGTATAATTTCCCAAGGAGTGCAAAAAAAAAAATCCTTGGAGTGATTGGCTGAGGGAAAATTCTTAACCCCTCCTCTACAATAAGGCATAGAAGAAGAAGGGACTAAATCAGCTTTGGATAAATTAAACTTGAGATTTGTTCCTTGTTCAGATTTTTGTGTCTATCAGCACTATTATTTTTTTTCTGTGAATTTCTTATTGAATTGTTTTTGTCCTTGTGTTTGCATCAACAGATACACTCTTGACCCTCCCATGAATCAAGAGAGTCTTAATGTGGAGTCTATGGATGGATTTCATGTGATCTATGAATATAAATTGAAAAAAATATATTTTTTTTACTTTTGGACCCTTTCTCATAATGTTTTTAAAAGCATAAAATACATATAAAATAAAATATGTAGGATGACAAAAGCAAAGTATTATAATGAAATAAGACTAGTCAATTTTTTGAAATTTGCAAATTTCAAGTTAAGAAGTCCTAGTTTAGCCCTGATTCGTTATTTTACCCTGAGAAAACTAATGACCTGAAAGTCAGAATTCACGTTCCTATTATCCATAGATAACAGGAAGCAGCCAAGATCCAAATGCGAAACTCTTCTGAATTCAATCCAGGGCTACTCACCTGCCAAACTGATGCTTCTCAAGGTTGAGAGATTGATGGGTCATTGTCCTTTGTGTTCTGAAGGACGTGACTGAAACAATATAAAAATGCCAGGCTCTGGGGTGGCTAAATAGGTGGCACAGTGAATAGAGCACTGGCCCTGGAGTCAGGGAAACCGGAATTCAAATCTGATCTCAAACACTTAACACTTACTGGCCATGTGACCTTGGGCAAGTCACTTAACCCTAATTGCCCTGCCATCCTCCCTCCAAAAAAAAAAAAAAGAGAGAGAAAGAGAAAATGTCTTATCATGAAGAGAATTGTGACTTCCTTGATTTTCATGGTCATGATCATGGTCAACTTCTCTTCCTCATCTTTGTAGTCATCCTCATCATCCTCATCATCGTCACTAGGATTTATATAGCACTTTACAGTTCACAATGTGTATTCCATGTCATTTTATTCTCTGATAACCTTCTAAGATAGATGCTATTATTAGCATGATGTTACAAATGAAGAAACTGAGAAAGAGATTTTGAGTATTTAGGGGGCATGCATCTTCAAAACTGTCTTTTGGCACTCAGGTGACACAGTGGAAGGAGCACTGGACTTGGGGTCAGAAAGACATGAGTTCAATTTCCACCTCAAACATTAATTAACCTTCTGACTCTGAGCAAGTCAATTCAACCTCTTCAGCTTAAGTTTGCTCATATGTGAAATTAGGGTCGCACACTCTAAGTTCCTATGAATTTGAATGCAATTCAATTAAACCAACATTTATAAACTGGGTTCAATGAAAACTCTGAAACTTAGGTTTAAAAATATGTATAAGCTGGTGATAATATGATAAGACAGCAGTTTTTCAGGAAAAGATATTTGGGCTTTAGGAAACTGCAAATTCAAAATGAATAAGTGTGCAGTCAAGAAAAAGAATCCATGGAACATCCGAGGTAAATTAGAACTAGGAACAAATGAACATGGTAACCCATTGCTTCATATAGCAAAGAAAACACACCTTTGGGCAAGAGAGAAAGCCTAGTGAACAATATTTGGGAAAACTGGAAAGTGGTTTGGTGGGAAATGGATGGGGAGAATTATCCCTGGGAACTGTTCAATCAGAACTCAGCCCTGAAGGCCTGTTCCAAATTTTCCTTCCTAAAGGGAAGCATGTGCAGATATCCCTTGTCTGACTTAATCTCAATAAGTGAAACTTTGGGGACCTTGTTTCTGTCCATGTATAAAAGAGGGGCTAATTCTGCATGATGTTTAAAAAGGCTGATTTTATTGTCTCCAGAGCCAAAAGATGATGACTCAGGAAGAGCAGAGATAAAAATACAAGGAGTCAAATTTCCATTTTCATAACCTCTTCCTTTCTGACACCGAATGAGTAAAGGATTGTGTGACCTGCAGATTTGGTGCAGGAGCAGCTCACCATATTCTAAAACCCAGTCACCCAATGTCCATAAGTAAAAGGCAACATCATTTCTTTTATTTTTCCATATAAAGGATAAATCAGAGATAATATCAAAAGGAAATTATTAAGATTCAATAAGACTGAAAAAGACTTCTTCTGGAAGGAGATAGTTCAGCTAAGGAGTGAAGGGAGACAAAGAAGCTCGGAAGTTGAGATGCCGATGAAAAGAGTCCCAGGCATGAGGGAAGTCCAGTGTAAGACCTTTTTAGGATAGAGAGGGACTTTCTTTTGCAAGGTGCAGCTGAGTTAATTCTTTGGCGTTGAGGTATTAATAATATTCCTTACCCTAACCCAAAATGCCTCCAACTCCAATTCTATCATGTGAAATTTCTTAGGAAGATTCTGAAGATCACTTGGCAGGATAAGAAAACAGACACTGAATTCCTTTCTTGAACTAAACTGTTGAACATTTAAACCTTGCTTCATAGAGCACATCTCTGATGGGGTAGCTGTTGTTCAAATGCCAAATGCACGCTTGCTAAAAAGACTATTTTGTAGAGAATTCACACAGGGCAAGTGTTCACGTGGTGGTCAGAAGAAGCAATACAAGGACACTCAAAGTCTCTTTTTAAGAACACTGGAATTGATTGTGTGATATGGGAGACACTGGCATAGGACCACTCAGCATGGCATGCCCACATTAGAGAAGGTGTTGTGCTTTATGATCAAAGCATAATTGAAACAGTTCAAAGGAAATGTAGTGTACACAGATTTAGAGAATCCACCCCGAATGTTTACACAGATGCATTGTGCCCAAGCTGCATTAGAGTGTTCAGTAGTGGTCTGAGCAGCCACAGCTGGACACATGGAAACATGACTCTGGTAGACTGATGTCATTTTGCTTTTCTTCAAGATTGAAGGACAGTAACCAATGCTCACTTTCTCTAAGGGAAAGCAAAACAAACAAAAAAGCATTGTTTGACATAAAGAGAAAAGCCTGGCATTCAGAATCACATCTGATTTCAAACGCCAGCACTGTGAGTCATTATAATACGTATTACTCATTTTGCTGGGGCTCGGTTTCCTCATCACTGCATTGAAGAGGCTGGAACAAAGGATCTCATCCAACTCTAAATTCTATGAGGATTTCTTTTTCTTTTTTCTTTTTAGTATTTTGGTCAATTAAAATAGACTAACTGAATAGAATAGAAGAAATACCAAAAAGGAAAGAAGAAGAAAAAGCTATGTACTTTATTGGCTAGTTTATCTATCTATCCATCCATCCATCCATCCATCTATGTCTGTCTGTCCGTCTGTCCATCCATCTATCTATCTATCTATCTACCTACCTACCTACCTACCTATCTATTAATTCATTCATCTTTTTATCTATTTTATTTATTTGTTTATTTGTTTATTTATTTAGCTGCAAAGGGAGAACAGGGCAAGGAAGAGCAACAGACCTAAAATTTCATTAGTTTGGACAACTTTTGGTGAAGAAACTCTCTACCTAAGAATAGTAAATGCCTAAGGCCATATCTGAACTCCAGTCATCCTGACTCCAGACTGGATGTTCTACCCATTGCACCACCTAAGTGGCCATAGGTAGATAAAATCTCTATGCAATATTAATAAATAATATACACGTATGATTTTTATAATACATAGTAGTATAGAATAGCATTCACTAATAGATAAGTAGCTGAAGGTTATTGAGATCCAGTTCTGAAAAGAGTAACAAAGTATTCACAAGAACAGGAAAGAAATCTTCCAGATCACTAATAATAAGAGAAATATAATTGAAAACAACCCTGAGGTTTCACCTTAATCTGCAAATTGGAAAAGATGACCAAAATAATAACAATAGTAAATGTTGGAGGGTTGTGGAAAGATAGGCACACTAATACATTGTTGGTAGAGCTGTGAAATGATACAATTATTTTGAAAAGAAATTTTGAATTATACAAATAAAGTGACCAGTAATTACATTATTTGGCTCATAGCCCAAGGAAGTCATCACTAAGAAAAGAAGCCCTGTATACTCCAAAATATTTCTAGAAGCACTTTTTGTGAAAGCAAAGAACTGGAACCAAGTATATGCCCCTCATTGGGGGAATAGTGAAACAAATTTTGTGTGTCAATGTAAATGTAATGGAATACTACTAAACTGTAAGAAATGATGGGTCTGGTGGATGCGGAGAGTATAGAAAGATGGAAGCATAGGAAGATCTATATTAACTGATACGGAGTAAACCAACAAAAGACCAAGGAACATATCTGCACAATGACTACAGCAATGTAAATAGAAAGGCTGATGCATCAAAATGTCAAAAGTGAAACTAATCCAGTTATAAAGTACAGCAGAATATGGATGAGGAGATAGCAGAGGATTGCCCTAAGCCATTCCAGCAAGGAGGGAGGTCCAAAGTTCTTGGACATAGTGTGTTCTTATATCTTGTCAATATAGAAATTACTTTCCCCTTAAAATAATACTTTTTGTCCTATAGAATAATCCTTGGGGAGAGAAAAGAGAAGGCATACACGGGATGCCCCAAAATTTAGTACAGTTCCTGGCACATAGCAAGCATTTAATCAATATTTATGCACTATGATTGCTATTATAGTAATATAAGAAACAGAAGGTATCAATAAAAGACATTTAAAGTAGTAAAAAAAAAAAAAAGTAAAATGAATTAATAGATAATGTTAATGGCACTGTCTTTAGACTTTTTTTTTCCCTTTACTTCAACACTCCAGCATCTGTGGGATATCATCTCTAGGGGTGTTGCAACAATTATTCCTATTTTGGAGAACTCCAACAATGCAGTTCACACCTTGCAGGTGCTTGCTGATCTTGCACACATTCACCCATATGTTCCCCATGAGGAGTTAACCCAGCATGCTAGGAACTTGCTTTACTTCTCTTGATACAATGAGCATATTAATGAGGCATCCCAAAGGCCTACTTGCTACCCTTCCTTCTCACTCCATGACCAATCCATTCACCACTGGAATCCTCTATACTAGTGACAGCCACCATTATCATCCTTCTCCATAATAACTTGTTTGCTATGAGATCCACCCCACTCATGCCTGCCAACAAACATTTTTTTTTTTTACTTTGAATGAGTTTCAGTTTCATGTCTTCAGATTGCATAGGATTCCATGACTCAAAGCTAGAATACATTGCTAAAAGAAAATTGGTGTTTAAAAGATAGGTCTTTGTTTTGGTGAGAAGCCAGGAGTCATTGGACTATGTAAAATCCCAAATGTACAGCAGCATGCTTTCTTACTGTTCACTTGTGGGATCCAAGAATTTGTCCATTTTTAGTCTCTAATATCTCTACAAATACTCACACACTTTCCTCCTATCTCCTAGAATGCCAAGAAATTTACAAAGCTATATCATGACATATGACTGATTCCAGAACCCATTTCATGGAATTGTATGATTTACAAAGTTATTACCTCATAAGAACCTTGTAAGAGCAGAATTGTCATTATCTCAACTTCAGAATGAGGAAACAGAAACACAGAGAGGTTAACTAACTTGCTCATACTTACACAGCTGGAAAGCATCTGAGGTGGAAATTCATAGAATCATTGTCTCGGATTGAAAAGGGACCTCGGAAAGCATCAAGTCAAAAATTTTCTTTACAAATATGCTACAACTAGTCTGACAAATAGAATCATGTGTCATGGAATATAGTTTGTGCTATACTGGAAAATCAAGCTAAATCTATTGATTATGGCATTTTTTAAAAAGATAGAGTAGGATCATATGTATATGTACATATACATATACACACATATAAATGCATGTATTAAAGATATGTGTATACATACATGTATGTATGTATGTATGTGTATTTGTACAGGGCATCTAGGTGGTACAGAGGGTAGAGTAATAGGTCGGGAGTTAGGAAGATTTTCCTTCCTGAGTTCAAATCGGGCCTCAGATACTTACTAGCTGTTTGACCCTGGGAAAGTCACTTAACCCTGTTTTCCCTGGTTTCCTCATCTGTAAAATGAGCTGGAGAAGGAAATGGCAAACCACTTTAGTATGCTTACCAAGAAAACCCAAAAGGAGGTCATGATGAGGTAGATACAACTGACAAAAAGTGACTGAACCTCAACATTATGTGTATATGTTCATGTATGTGTGTGTGGGGGGGGGCGTGTATGTGTGTGTGTGTGTGTGTGTGTGTGTGTGTGTGTGTTTGGTCACCAGTGGACAAGCTCTGTAAATTTTCCATCTAACTCCATGCCATTGTATTCCCAATGGGCATTCTTTGTCCACTCATTTCTTCCTGCAATTTAGCCTAAACCTTCCTTTCTACATCCTCCATCCTTTGTTCCTAGGTTTTTTAAAAAAATAATACCTTTCAACATTCACTTCCATAAGATTTTGAGTTTTTAATTTTCTACTTATCTTTCCCTTACCCCAATGCAAGATGTATGTAATATGTAAAGAAGATTTAGAACCAATGAGAGAAAACAGGAGAAAGAATAAAGTGACAGAGAGAGACAGAGAGAGGGAGAGGTAGGGGGGAGGGAAGGAGAGAAAGACAGAGAGAGAGAGACAGAGAGAGACAGAGACAGAGACAGAGAGAGACAGAGAGAGAGAGAGAGAGAAAGAGTTTGCTTTGATCTGCATTCAGGCTTCATAGTTATTTTTCTGAATGTGGATAGCTTTTTCCATCATGAATCTTCTTTTGGAGTTGTATTAGATCCTCACATTTTTATGAGCTAAGTCTATCAAAGTTAATCATTGCACAATGTGACTGTTACTGTGTACAATGTTCTGGTTCTGCTCACTTCAATCAGCATCAGTTCATATAAATCTTTCCATGTTTTTCTGAAATTTGCTTGCTCATCTTTTCTTATACCACAATAGAATTCCATTACAGTCATATACCACAATTTATTCGGTCACTCTGGCACTGAGGATCTTCCCCTCAATTTCCAATTCTTGACCACCACAAAAAGAGTTGCTATAAATATTTTTTTGTACATGTGGGTCCTTTTCTCATTTTGATTATATCTTTGGGATACAGACCTAGAAGTAGTATTGCTGGGTCAAAAGGTATACACATTTTTATAGCCCTTATAGTTGGCATATATATATATATATGCGCTTATAGTTGGGCATAGTTCCAAATTGCTCTCCAGAATCTTTGGATTAGTTCACATTTCCACCAAAAATGCATTTAACATTTGGATTTTCCCTCATCTTCTCCAGCATTTATCTTTTCCTGTTTTGTCATGTTAGCCAATCTGATAGCTATAACATGGCTCCTCAGAGTTATTTTGATTTGCATTTCTATAATGAAGAGTGATTTGAAGAATTTTTCATATGACTTCATACGACTAGATCACTTTAATTTCTTCATGGAAAAACTGCCTGTTCGTATCCTTTGACCATTTATGCGTTGGGGAATGACTTGTATTCTTATAAATGTGACTCAGTTCTCTATATATTTTAGAAATACTTTGTTACTAGTTTTATCTTCAGGGATCAGCAGAACAAACAGTATTCATTGTTAGTTGTCCACATAATTCCACACAAATTAGGGACAGTATTGGAACTGTAAGCCAGTGTCTCTCTACCTGCAAACAAAGGTTCATTCCATTACAATAAAACTGCTTGATATACACATGTACCCATCTCCAGCTTCTTGCATCATTTTGTTTCAATGCATCACATATAGGTGTATCTTGAGAAGTAGCATGGTTCAGAACTATCCTTGAAGTCAGGACATCCCAACTTCGAATCGTGCCTCCATCACTTACTCTGTGATCATGGGCAAGCCATTGCCCCCTCATTGCAGATGGAGGCAGGTGGAACTGAAGGCCCCTCTTGTTCCTTCCAGCTCTGAAAGTAGGATGCTATTGCCCAATATTTTCTGCCTTCAAAAGTCAGTGTCCTGTTCAACTCTACAACTTTTATGTCATTAAAAGAGGTTTTGGTCACTTTTTCCAGTGGTGCTTCTGCTGATTCTTTTCAGTGAAATATTACCTACAATGCACGGGGTGGAAGAGGTAAATTAGAAAGAATGACAAGACCAAGTTGCAATGATTCACATTTCAGTTTTAATTTGCCAGAAATCAACATTATAACATTTATCATTCTGACAAGGGCAAGACAAGGCCATGACACTTTGGGAGGGGAGTTGGAACAAAATGATCTTAGTTTATCTGACAAGAAAAGCAGCATGGGAGAAGGAGACAGAGAGAGAGAGAGACAGAGAGAGAGAGAGAGAGAGAGAGAGAGAGAGAGACAGAGAGAGAGAGAGACAGAGAGAGACAGAGATAGAGACAGAGAGAGAGACAGAGAGACAGACAGAGACAGAGAGAGACAGAGAGAGAAACAGAGAGAGACAGAGAGAGAGACAGAGAGAGAGACAGAGAGACAGAGAGAGAGACAAAGAGAGACAGAGACAGAGAGAAAGAGGGGACAGAGAGAGAGACAGAGACAGAGACAGAGGGAAAGAGACAGAGAGAGAGAGAGAAAGAGAGGGACAGAGAGACAGAGAGACAGAGAGACAGAGACAGACAGACAGACACACAGACAGAGGAACACATTGAGATTTCCTGAAACAGTGATACTAGAGGTCAGACTAAAGTCCCCTCCTTTGTCAAGGCAATGACCCTTTATCTGGAGAGTGGAAAAAGGTAGACTCTTTATCTAGATGGACTTCTCTAGTCATTATTTACAAAACCCAGGAGTCTGGGAGAGCCTTTGAATGACATCTTGTGAAGATATTTTTTTCCTGGGTAGTGCTCAGATAAAAAAACAAAACTCTTTTAAACAGTTACCAATGAGAAGAGTCTCTCCTCATAAGGTGATTGAAAATCCATTCAGGATCTGATTTCTGCCAAACTTTGCCACGTTAAAAACTCCAGGTTTCAGGATTTGCCCCTTTTGCGTACCGGCACATGAAGAACAAGGTGTATCAAATAAAGAAGGAGCTTCGGAGCTTCGTGGAATGTATGTCACGTTTTATCATCATAACCACAGATGCGATGGCGAATGTTTAACAAGCAGAGCTTGAGGACAGCAGGGGTGCTTCGTTGGTGTTAGTAGCGATTTCTCCATTACTTCCTTAGGTCGCGACAACCTACAAAAGAGTAAATCCAGCCCTGATTTGCACCATTTGCTGTTGCCAAGGTATAGACGCTCTCACTGAAACTTTCATAATTAATCCTTGAGAATGAGTTCAAGCTAACTACAGCATATGAGAATTATAGCAGATTTCGCTCACTACCATATGAGAAAAAGGAGCGGAAATATCAGGGATAGATACGGAATCGGTGATTTCCTACCTATGGGGAACTTTCAGAGCAGGGAACACATTCTGTCTATGGAAGGTGACACTTTATCAAAAATATGTTTTCTTAGAAAACTGAGCTTCTGAGAGATTGACTGGATTGTTCAGGCTTGCACAGCTAGTCTATTTCACAGGGAAAATTTGAACTCAAGCCTTCTTAGCTCCAAGCCCAGCTCTCTATTCACTACATTGGTCAACTTCTTTAGATGGAGTGGGGGTATTACCTCAGGAGACCACAGACAGATTTCAAGAGGTCTGTTCAATTTGGTGTGTGTGTGTGTGTGTGTGCTATACTTATTGAAATATAATTGCTTTCTTTTTCTGATCTTGTGTTTTTTTTTTTAATTTTATGAACTTAAAATTATTATGGGAAGGGATTCATAGGATATACATATACATTGCTCTCTCTCTCTCTCTTTCTCTTTCTCTCTCTCTCTTTCTCCCTCTCTCTTCTGTCTGTCTCTCTCTGTCTCTCTGTCTCTCTGTCTCTCTCTGTCTCTGTCTCTGTCTCTCGATGCATAGTTAGATATTGCAAACGGGATGCACAATGCCAAAAATGGGAGTTAAGAACTTTGCTTTTATCCTTCTGACATTGTTGTGAAATAGGAAATGCAATATTGTTATCACCATTTGGTAGAGAAGGAAACTAAGCCTCATCAAGACAATGTGATTCACGCCAAGATTCAATCAGGCCAAATCCTATTTTGACTCTGACCTGGCAGCAGAAATTCTCACTCACCTGGTATATGTATTTGATTGGGTGGGGGCAGAACTGGATGGAACAGAAGAGAGCAAGATCAGGGGTGCAGTGCTGCCACAAAGGAACAACCCATCCTGCAGAGAATTAAGTCCTTCACATCATGGTCTGAGGAGGGGAAACTCAAACCCCAGGGAAAACATCACCATGGCAACAGGATGCTGAGCTGGTGGTAATTGGGCTTCACAGTGAGGCAAATGGAAAGTATTTGTTGGGAGAAAGAACAGTTACCTCCCCAAATCTTGGAGCCCTGGGCCTGAGACTCTTGAGCCCCATACTGGAATTGGCTCAGGAATAGGGTACATAGGGTAGGGGGATTGAGATCCAGACTCAAGTTCAGCTCTTTGCAATCTGAGCCCAATTCAACTTTCTCCAACATTATAATCTATGAAAAGCTGCAGAGAATAGTGAGATTGATGTCAATAGAAGATTGTAGCAGGAAGAGTGAATTTAAATACTTATGGAATTTGAAAACTGGAATTGACTGTCATGAATTTTGATCTAGAAATGTGCCTTTTCCTTCAAGTATAGGCAACTAGCTAGGGGAGTAGACAGAGCACTGGGCTTGGCATTAGAACGACCTGAATGTGAATCTGGACACAGATATTTCCTGGTGGAGTCCCCCTGGACAAGCAAATAGACCTTTCTTGTTCTCAATTTATCCATTCATAAAAAGGGTGATGAAAATGGCATCTACCTTACCTGGGTGTGTGAGAATTAAATGAAACATTGTAAAGAGGTTTGCAAACCTCAAAGCACTCGGAATGCTCGCTACTGTTATCTCATTTTATATTAGCGCACACTATACATTTATCTATCTAAGGGACATGCAATGATTAGATGAGATGAAAGGGAGGAAGGGAGAAAGAAAGACAAAGAAACAAGGAAAGAAAAAAAAGAGAGGGGGAGGGAGGAAGGGAAGAAAGGAAGAATGAAAGAAAAAGAATTTTTATGTGTGTGTTAAGTAGTAAAGGCAACTAAATGAAGGTCGTCTTAGTATACAGCCATTCTGGATCAAGAGGCAGACCTGGTGCATCTCAAAGAGCTTTTGTTTGTTTTTCTAAAGAAAAGTCACATTTCTTGGTACATTTTGAAAATCATGGTTTAGTTCAGATTCAGGTAGTTCAGACTCAATTCATTTCCTGTTAGAAATTTTGACCGAATTTACCAATTCAATCTTTAGTTTTCATTAAACAACCACAAGTTGAGGGGGTGAGAAGTTGTCTGCCCCAGAGCATGCTCAGCTGCCTTTGACCCTTAACCTCTCTAACCTTCCATGTCCACATTGGTAAAACAAAGACAGCAATGACAGCAGAAACCCCTACCTCCTGGGCCATGATAGAGCCTGGCCCATAGATCCTATGTAAGCCATGTTCACCTGGAGGGGCCACATAACATGAGGTTGAAAGTATGTGCAAACATGAACAAATAAATGGAACAGCTTTGATTATGTACCTATGTGTGCCAAGCGCTGTGCTAAGGGACCACATCATCAAAGAATAACCCTCCCATGCCCTCAAAGCACAGACGTTCCCCTTGGGAAGGAAGTACATTGGGGGAGTGGGAGAAGGGGAAGGGGAAAGGCCTGTCTGGGTTTTTCTCTGAAAGGGAGCTCAGTAGTTATGTCTCAGCTCCAGGAATGTTCTCTGGCTTTCTCTTGGCCTACAACTTCCTCCTTGCTCATTTCTACTTCTTGCCTTCTCTCCTCTCCCAGGTAAAAATCTACCTATCTACAGGAAGTCTTTCCCAAATGCTATGCACCTGCTTCTGGTCATTATTTCTGATCAACGATGTGCAGAGTTGGATTGCCCAGCTTTGTCAGAGTGTCCTTTGTTTTTCTGTGAGCTCCTTGTGAGCAAACCTTGGGGGTGGCCTTCCTCTGGGGCCTCAGGGCAGAGCCAGTGCTTCAGAAACACTCTGTGATTGACCAACCTAGTAGGTCAGCCACCAGCTCTAAAGGTGAGGAGGCTAAGGCCCAGGCAGGTAAAGTTACCTATTCACAGTCACACAGAGAATAAGCTTCAGATGGAAGATTTAAACCAAGTCTTCTGACTTCATTGTACCACATCAATTCCTTAGCAAAAGCCCTACGTGTCTGGACTTGTTTAATACAACAGATAGGAAGGCAAATAGAGAGACAGAGGCAGGTGGGTAGGGGGAGAGAGAGAGAAACAGAGAGACAGAGACAGAGAGGCAGAAAGACAGCGAGAGACACAGAGAGCAACAGACAGAGAGACAGAAAGAAAAAGAGACAGACAGAGAAACACAGAGAGGAAGAGAGACAGGAGACAGAAAGAGAGAGACAGAAAGACAGAGACACAGAGAAAGAGGGAAAGAGAGATACACACAAAGAGGGAAAGACAGAGATAGAAAGAGAAAGAGATGGATAGACAGACAGAGAGAGGGAGAGAGACAGACAGAGACAGAGGGAGAGAGACAGAAAGATAGAGAGAGAGAGACAGACAGAGGGTGAGAGAAAGAGAGGGAAGGAGGGAGAGACAGAGAGAGAGAGAGAGAGAGGAAAAGACAAAGAGTTAAAAATAAACAAATAGTCTCTAACTTGGAAAGACTGAAGACTAGCTTAAGGCATGTAGCCTGATGGGACAATGAGGAGAAGCCCCCAGGGTACTTAGGGCAGAAAGGGATCCAACAGAGCCGTCCCTGAGCATTTGTGTCACCTGTCTGGGATACTTCCTTAGTGTGAGAGGCCAAAATCCCCTTCTCCATAGTCCCTTGGGCATGTGTCTGTTCTCAGGTAAGAAAGGAAAGAAAGGTCCGAATCCCAAGGGGCCAAGGCCCCAGGCAGCAGCAAAGCAGCGGCCTGGGCTTCGGAGAGGCGCTCATTCCCAGGCCAGCAGGGCACGCAAGGAGGGGGACCCTGTGCTCAGCCAACCCAACAGGATAGTGTCCCTTAGCCTGGCTCAGCTCAGATACCTGCCCTCTTGCCTCAATAAAGAATCTGACCCTCCACCCAGCAGACAGTATTCAACTCCTCTAACAATGGAAGCCATCTGGGTGTTGGTGGCCTGCTGAGATCCCCAAATCTGGGGATTCTTCATAAAATAAGGCCATGTTTGTCCCTTCTCCAGAAAAGCTGAGGGGAAGAATTCACCATTGCAGTGTCTGCCCCTCCCTCCCTGGGTGGTTTTCAGCTTCCCTTCAGTCTCCCCGGGCTCACGCTGAAAGATGAGGTCAGACTAAAGGATCTCCAAGGGCCCTGTCATTCCATCTGTCAGTCCATCTGTCAGTCAGTCCATCAGTCAGCTTTGCTAAAGCTTCTTTGTGCCAGGCATAACCTGGGCACCAGATACAGACTGATGAAAGAACATGTGCCCTCAGTGAAGTTAAATTCAATGCGCGGGGCCCATGGAGATGCCGTGCAGCCAGGTCGCGCTTTTGGTGGTTTGGCGACAATAGCAGGGAACTGGGTCCTAAACCCGGAGCCAGTGTGCACTTGACCAAGTCACTAGTCACTCTGAGCATCAAATTCTTCCTCTGAAGAATGAGGAGACTTGACAAAATGACCTCCATGGTCTATCTGGCTCCCAAGATCCGATTCTAAGGCACATTCCTTGGCAAAGGTAGGTAAAATACAGCTTTTCTCAAGCTCAATTTCTCAAGGGCAGGTATGGAAAGAAAACTAAATAAACCTAGTGGTGACAAATAAGCAACTTGAGGCACTCAGAGTGCATTTTTAAATTGGCAAAGCAGATTTGTAACTGCAGTGGGTACCTTGGAGAGCAAAGAGCCAGCGCCTGAGTGAGACGAAGGGCAGGCAAGGCTCAGAGCCATTGGGAAAGGTCAGCATTCCCACAGCATTTGAGGAAAAAACCCAACCCCAAACTGTCTGTCCATCTCACCTGGCTTTGTATGATGGGATTCAGGGACAGCAGTCCCAAACTGCCCATCAAAAGCTCTCACAAATTCTTATCACACACTCGTACATATATGTGCAGGTACATACACACACATACACACAATCTTGGCAACTTTTGATGTGAATTATAAGAAAAGCAGTACAATGTAGGTAAGGTTCCTACTCTTCAAGTCTGGGTTTGAATCCTACCTTTGATACCTGCCAGTTGGGTTATCTGGGCCAAGTTACTTTGGCGGAGCCCCAGTTTTGTTCTCTGTAAAGTGTGGACAGTACTACTGGCTATCTGTATCTGAGCAGTGGCAGAGCCCTGTGGATAGTGTGTGGGACATGGAGTGCCTCAGTTCCAAGCCCGTCACCAACTCTCCTGGCTGAGTAACCCCCGACAAGTCATGTATGTTCTTTGTGCCTCAGAAGTGTACCTGCTTCATCATGGTCAGCTTGTGATTTGCTTTGGTAAAAGGATTCTTCTTCTCTGAGCAGATCAGCGAGACTTCCTGGAAAGCTCATTTTAAACCCTAAAGTGATCAAAATACATGTATTTTTAAGAACCCAATCGATAAGTTTTTCTTCTAATTTTCATTAATTTGAAGGTTTGTACCCATAGGTATCATTTAAAATTCATTAGATTGTGAGATCATAGGATCACAGCATCATCAATTTAGAGCTAAAGGAGATCTTAGGTCAGTACCTTTGCTGTACACTGAACAATTGAGGCACACAGGAAGCTTGGGAGAATTTGCCAAGGTCACATGGCTGGCATCTAATATTTGATATTCTTGCCATCCTACGGTGATTAGTACAGAATCCTAGTCTGGTGGAGAGCGGAGTGGGAAAGCAAGGCAGCAGGAAAATGAGAGGCAGCAGAGAAACACAGGGAGGCAGGAGAAGAAAGGAAATGAAGGGTCGGCTGAATGGAGAGAAGAAAACAGTTGTAGGGTGTAGGGGAAGAGAAGGATGAAGCAAAAGGAGGACGAAAAAGAAAATGAGCTGCTTTCTTCCGCCCTGCAGTAAGGTCATCTCTGCTGAAGCCACCTGCGCCACAGTGGGGGGTCGAGTCAGAAGGAGATGTCTTGGGTCCCCCCTCTGACCCATCCTGGCGGGGCCACCAGGAGCAAGGCCCTCCACCCGGCAGCATCCCAAACACCTGCTTCGAAGACTCCGACTTCATCTGCACCAGTGAACTTGCCCATCCTTTCTGGGCTGAGGAATTTTCAGAAATCATTGCACCTCCATGTGCATGCATGATTTTTTATGAGTTTTTACCTAGCAAGATGTCCATACATGTAAGAAACTGCACATGAGATGTTAATGGTTATATGTAAATAGACATATATTAACCCATGCATGTCTCCATTTGCATATGTGACTATATTACAATAGATAATATATGTATGTAGTAGAGAAAGCTGAATGTGTATGTTTATGTGTGTGTGCTTAGCTTTCGACTTGGAGTTAAGAAGACCTGAATTCTAATCCTGCCTCAGTCATTTATAGCTTGGTAACCGTGAGCAAGTCACTTAACCTCTTTTGTTTCTTTGTTTCCTCATCTGTAAAATGGGGTTAATGGCACAGACTACCTCTTAGAGTTTTTATGGGGATAAAAAGAGCGAACATTAAATAAATAAACAGGTATCTGTCATCTGTCTGCAGGGTAAATATAACACACAGATGCATGTGCGTGTATGCAAACATTGCTCTCTCACCTGCCCTCCCTCCATCTCACTAAGTAGAGGCCTACAGAACAAATGTTTTTGTATTCTTCATGGATATTTCAATTTACTTTAGGGATCAAACTCTAATTATGCCAAAACTCAATATGGTTATTAAGCCAAATGAATAGCAGAATTCATCCTGCTCCAGAAAATGCCCAAGTATGAGATAAACGATCCCCTCCCAAGCTCTCACATGAGATATATAGCATGAGATACAGGGGAGAGATCTGCCAATTCTCCTATGACCAATAACACAGGTAATGGAGAAGAAAGTGCCCTTTTCTAATGATAATCCACCCGTTCTATTTTTTAAGATATCACTAATGCATCCTTAGAGGAAAAATATCTTTTGTTTATGACAACATGATTATCACATTAAACACAAGCACTGCCCTAGCTTCGAGAAGGCGGGTCCAGTAAAAGCATCCTCATGCAGTCACCCTTACACCTGGCCAGACTCACTCAGGGAAGGTCCTTCTGGGTGCTCCCTCCTTTTTATGAAATGTAAGCTCTTTGAGAGGCAGCACTGCCTTGTTTGGCAATTTGGGTCATCAGCACTTAGCACAGTGCTTGGCACGTGTTAAGCAATTCACTTTCTTGTTCATTCATTCATTCATAAATTTATTCATTCATTCATCATGGGCAAAGGTTAAATGATAGTGGTGAGAGAGTAAGTGCTCTGGCTCAAAACTGAGGCAGCTCAAAGGGACATTTTTAACTTTAATACACAAGATCCTGGCAATAGAGAAAAAATATACTGTGCACCAAATGGGGAAAAAAGAGAAAAGAATGAGCAAGCCATCCTGAAGGACCTTCTGCCTCCATGAGATACAAATCAGCAAGTCCCAACCATCCATGATGCAAACACTGATGCTGTTCTATTCCGCTGTTGATGTGAAGGAGCTTCTGACACCATGTTTGAGGATGATTCCCTGATTGTTTAGGAAGGAAATCGAAGTTGGATGGAGTGAGTCCTAAGTTTCCTTTGGCACATCACATTCTATGTGTTCAAACCAGACCCAATTATCTTCCCTCTGATGCTCAGCCCTGGCCCTAACCCCTCTCTCACTATTAAGGATGGTGCCATTCTTGTATGTGTCCTGGGTCACAACCTGGGTCAGTTCTCATCCTTGACTTCTCACTCTCACATATACAGTGGAACACTCTCATCTATACAATCAGTTGCCCAACATGTTATTTCTTTTTCTACATTCACTGAATCTGTCCCCAGCTCTCCACTTCTATGTCTACCAGTCTACTTCAGGCTCTCATCCCCTTTCTCCTACAATCTAATAGTGCACTTCTAATTGGACTCCCTACCTCAACTTTCTCTCCACTCCAGTCCATTTTCTCCAGAGCTACCAAAGTGATTTTTCCTAAAGTGCATGTCTAACCATGTCATCCACTCCCCCCCCCCCCGCCAGATAAACTCTAATGGCTCATGATTAGAGTAGTGTTAGAATAAAATAAAACTTCCCGGGTTTACCATTTCCAATTTCACACAATCTCACCCTTTCCTATATTCCAGTCTTCTCATGCAATAATTCTTTCTACAAATGTAATGGTCCAGCTACACCATCCTGCTTGCTGGGCCTCACACACTTCACTGTATCTTCTCTACTTTGCACTGGCTGTTCTCAGTGCCTGGAATGTTGTCCTGCTTTCCCTGTGCTGAGAATCTCTGACTTCCCTTTGATTCAGCAATACCACTGCTAGGTATATATTTCAAAAATATCTAAAGTGGTGGAGGGGACCTATTTGTACCAAAATATTTATAGCAGTTCTTTCTATGGTGTCTAATAATTGGAAACCTGAGGAATGTCCATGTATAGGGGACAACCAGGAAGGCCAAAGGCATTTGACTAAAGAGTATGCAAAGGAGAATAAAGCATGAGGAATCTGAAGAAGAAGGGACAGGTGGTGAATGCCTCTGAATACCAAACAAATGATTTCATTTTTGATTCAGCTTGTGACAGGGTGTCACTGGAGATGATTGAATGGGAAAGTAACATGACTGGACTACATTTTAGGGAAAAAAAAAACTGTTTGATGACTGAATAAAGGATGAACAAGAATGGGGAGAGCCTTGAAGCAGACCATAGTTGATAGCCCAGGTATGAGGTGATGAAGATCCATGTCAGAGGAGAGAAGGGGAATCAGTGAGAGGTGTTATTAAAGCAAAATCAGTAGGTTGGGGAAACAAATTGGATTTTGGGGGTGCAAGAATAAAGAGTCATGGACAACCTCTAGGTTGTGAGCCTGGGTGATAAGGACGATGTTAGTGCCTGCAATGGTAATAGGGAAATTAGAAAGAGGAGAGGGCTTGGAGGAAAAGATTATGTATTTAATTTTGGATATGTTCAGTTTAAAATGTCCACGAGATCTCCAACTTGAAATGGCTTATAGGAAGTTGGAGAAGTCACTCTAGAGGTTAGGGGAGAGGTGTGGGTTAAACAAGTAGATGCAAGAATCATAAACACAGAGGTCATAATTAAAACCATGGGGACTGATGAGATGGCCAAACAAGATAGGATGGAGGGATAAGAGCTTAGTGGGTGTGACTTGCAGGAGGATCCAGCAAAGGGTGGAGAAGGACTGGCTAGAAGGAAGGAAGATAACCCAAATAGGGTAGTGTCAGGACAAACAAGAGAGAAGGAACCAAGGAAAAGAGCATGGGTGACAGTTGTCAAAGGCTTCAGAGGAGTGAAGAAAGATAAGGATTGAAAATGACGATTAGATTTGGTTATTAGGCGATCAGGGATAACTTTGGAGAGGACAGATTTGGTTGAATGATGGATTGGAAGCCAGCCTATAGAGAGTTAAACTGATAGTGGGAGGAAAGGAAGAAAGCATTAATAATAGATAGCCTTCTCAAAGAACTTAGCCACAAGAAGAGAGAAGAAACATGCAACGATAGCAAATGGGGAAGCAGAGATCAATGATTTTTGGTTGTTTAGTATTATTTTCTTGATGATGGGATAGACATGGGCATATCTGGGAGCAGCATGAAAAGAGCCAGTAGAAGATAAATAAGAAAGCAAGGATGATGAAGGAGGAGTCTACTAGAGAATACAGTATAGAATGGGATTGTGTGTGTGTGTGTGTGTGTGTGTGTGTGTTTTGCCTTGTAAAGAAGAATGGCCACCCCTTCACATGAGATATGTGTGAAAAAGGAAATAGTGGCAGAGATGAGGAGGAGTGGAAAAAGGAAGTACAGTGAAAGACATATTTGTAAAATTTAAGGCAAGTTTCTCACCTCAGAGGTTGGAAGGACATGGAACCATGAAGGATCTGAGGAAGGATGGAAAGTTGTGGAAGAGCTGTCATGAGCAGCTCATTAGGGAGGTATGGAAGGATTGCCTTGTTTCACTGATGACTTAGTTGATACTGCATGAAATCAATTTGTACTGGATTTACCTCATGGTCCAGATTTTTTCCAGCTACATTCAGTACCACATATTTAGGAGCAAAAGCAGTGTGTGGTGGGAATAACCCAAGGCTGAGTCTTGGAAGTACAAAATAAACAATATGATCAAAGGGAAGGAGACTCAAGAGGACAGCAGAGAGTCGATGTGCTTCACCAAGTGGTCAAGATAAAGAAGTCAACTTTCTATCCCATCATTCTTCCTCCCTCAATTCTCAATTGCAGTCCTATAAGAAAAATGGCTCCCCTAGGGCTCCAGAGGAATTCAGAAAACTAGCTTAAGTCTTGAAGAAAGCAAACAATCTGGTGATTTCCAGGTCCTGGAATCTCAATATTTAATAATTCTGTAAAATAAAGGAATTAATTTATTTTTGGAGGAAATTAAACAGCATGAACATTCCAGCAGTGTCAATGAGATCACTTCAAACATACTCTGTAAAATTCAGCTATTTATAGGCCAGGATCTGTCAAACCTCAGTGCCCCAGTGTGCATGCTTTCTTCTGTGGCAAAGCAGTGACCTTGAATTCATACATGTATCCTTCATGATGGCCCTTGAAGTGCTCTTCCTGGCTATGTAACAGTTATCTTGGTTGTAGAAAAAAGAAGAAACAGTGAGGACCTGAAATATTTGAAATAATTAAATGAATTACTAGTCAAGTGAACTATAAATAATTCAAGAGAACTGTGAATTGTGATCGATTGAAAGTGCCATGGGGAGGTTTTGCAAGGCCATGTAGCTAGACAAGAACAGCAAAACAAATGTTTGCAAGGCCAAACAGATGAACATTATCAGGGAGAAGAAAACAATGCATAGCAGAGGCCTCAGACCAAGAACTTCTCTGTGATGTGATGGTGTATGTCTCTGTGTGTCTCTCCCACTTTTTCGGTTTTTCTGTCTTTCTGTCTGTCTGACAATCTATCTGAATATATTTGCTGTAGTACAGGTCAAATTTATATCTGGTGATTCAGGGTCAGGATTAAATGAAATGATATACTCATACATCATTAACAGTTAATGAAAGGAAATTTCCTGAGCTATAGAGTGGAAAGGATACATAGAAAAATGTGGAATTGGGGGAGATTTTTAGAATTGGAGTACCTAGTTTATGCTGCAGGTTTTAAGAAAGCTCCTATCAGATCTCAATACACTTAAATGAACCAGCACATGGATCCATTCACGACAAAGGCTACTGCCCATGCCTCTGCAATATGATCAATTTTTTTGTACCTTCTTTTCATATTTGGACATATTGCTTCTGTGATTATGGATCCTCAAATTTCCCAACCTCATTATCATTCCATATATCTCCTTCTGTTTATGACTAAACTCCTTGGGAAGATCATCTACAATAGACGACTTCCTCTCCTCTCATTTCCTTCTCTCTTTACTGTTTGGCTTGTGATTTTATCATGCCGCTGAAACTCCCCTCTTCAAAATTACGACTCATGTCTTCACTGTCAGATTCAATGGCATTTTATTAACCCTTCTCATTCTTGACCTTTGGGTAGCTTTTCATACAGTTGATCACCGGCTTTCCATGACAATATCTTCTCTGGAGTTTTAGCACCCCGCTGTCTCCTAGACTTCCGCTCTGTTTTAAGAGCTTCTCTACTTTGCTGGCTCTTCATCCAGGTCAGTGTGTGCGTCCCACAGTGAGGTCCTGGGCCCTTTTGCATCACCCTCTGTACTATTTTATGGATTCAACACCCATCTCTATGCTAATGATCCTCAAATGTAATTATCCAGCTTACTTGCTTCCTTACCACTCTTCTGAGCTCTAGCTACATGTCTCCCTCTGCTGGGAGGGGCCTATTAATCCTCCACACAAGTTTCTTTGTACATAGTTATTGGAATATTGGCTCACTCAGTGAATTGTGAATTCCTTAAAGGCAGGGACCAGCGTTCACCTTTCCTTGTTTTGTTGGTGCTTATTATAGAACCTGACATATACTAAGTGCTTAGGAAGTGTCTATTTACTGTTCTATCCCCCTAAATCTCTGATCTCATTGAAGTATGGTGCACAGCCCATCCATGCCCTCTCATCTTGGCCTGTGCTGGCCCATACCATCCTCTAATCTCACCAGAGGCAGGGCCTCCACAGACACACTGAGCCATTTGCTATCTTGTCTTGCTATTCCTGGAGAGCAATGGCACTAGGTTTATGCTAGATTGCCTTCCTGTTTGGGCTCTGACTAGCCCATTTTTTTCACTCAGACATTTCTTTTGTGACATCCTTCACTCTATTGCTCCTTCTGAATGATGTATTATGTTGCAGCTTGCTCTTCCTCCTCATATGCTTTTTCACTACACTCTGGTTGATTCTTCTTTCAACGTCTTTGGAGACACTTGGATCCCATGTCCCACCATCAAACACCACAATAGCATTGCCATTAAAACAACAGGACTTTTGTTTCAGGAGTCATTAAATGCACTTGATAATTCCCCAAAGACAAACTAGTCTTCTCTTCCTTTGCTATTCAATTGTGGTAAAAATTATGTAATTTCAGGGAATGACTCAACATTGCATAGTTTCAGATTTGAAAGAGGTCTCAAATTCTATCTGGTCCGACCCATATCTTAAGAAAAGTCCATGTGACAACATAATTTCCTTTACTGCCTCTGTAAGGGGAAATCTATATCCTGTCTAAACTGGTTCATCATGGAATAGCCCTACTTCTTGGGAGTTTGGTCTCCCTAATATAAAGACTTGGTCAAATTAAACTCAATTTAGCAAAGGTGTATTAAGCATTGTGATGGGCACTGGAGAAAAGAGGAGAGGAAGCAATTAGAGCCAATATCTCACTTGTGACTTATTTAAGTCCCTGCCCTTCTCTCTGCACCAGGGGAACAGTTCTTCCAGGGTGCAGCACTGTGCCTGGAACACAGTGAGTGCTTGATCAACACTTAGGGACCGACGGCCTTTACCTGTTCGGTGAAGGGCTCTTTCAGAGATACCTTGTCTATGACACTTAGAAAAGGCAGCTGGCAAGATCAGATATTTGGCATTGCTTTTCTCAGAAGGGGGAGAAGAAAGACACACCAGAGCCTTTTTCAATTGGGACCCCTATCCAGTCACACAGCAATCTGCTTTTCTATGAAAAGAGTTGATATAAAAAAAAAATCCATTCCAAGTATCCAACACTAAGAGTCCCTTACACTTATGTGAAGGGTGCCACAGGCAATAGTTACTTAGCATAATGGTGATCCTTCTTGATTTCAGAATTTAGAGCCTTGCTTTGAGGATGATGTAAAATGATAGGACTAAGAGTTGGAAGGAACCTTACAGAGAGTAGTTATCTCCATACTCACATCTTAAAAAAGGAAGAATTGAGTTTCATAGAGCGTCCATAAGTGAGGTCCATATGGGCTTCATAAAGGGGAGGAACCGAGGTCCATAAAGGGGAATGCACATTCCAAAGTCCAAAAGGTAGTACGGGGCAGAGTCAGGACTTGAAGATAGGTTTTTGAACAGTGAATCCATCCCTTCATCTTCTCACCATTCAGTCTATTCTGGACCTTTCTACTTGGGAGTAGTGTTTTCTAGATGTCCAGAGGATGAGCACCAGTGGCATAAGCTTAGAATAGTAAGAGTCACATATGTATCAAATGGAGGTAGATTTTACATATTACTTTAAGGTTTGCAAAGTGCTTTCCACCACCACCACCATAATCATCATCATCACCATGAGCATCACCATAAGGATCGGCATCACCACAATAACCAGCATTTATATAACAACTTAAACTTTGCAAAATGCTTTACATATATGACATAATTCAATCACTACAACCACCCTATTAGGCCAATGCCATTGTTATCTTTCTTTTACAGACGAGCAAACTGAGACAGAGGTTAAGTGACTTGCCCAGAGTCAGATGGTGGATTCAAAGCCAGGTCTTCCTAATTCCCAGACCAGTCCTCTCTCCACTTTGCCAATAGCTGTTCCTTCATGTTGCTTTTTTGATGGTAGGCAATAACTACTCAGCCTTGCACATTTGCCAGTCATAACTGACTTCTGCGCGTGAATGGTTAAATCCTCATTCTGCATGCCCTCATTTGAGGCCTCTGGCTTCATGGCTCTGTGTGTAGAAGACTTGGGCTGAATATTCTGATGTATGAACAGTAATCATCCCCAAACTACGTCCCTACACTCATTGTCGATTCTGTTTGTTCTTAGGGGCTCAGTCTCTTTTCCTCATGGCCTGACACTCTTCCTCCTAATGAGAGAGCTCATTTCTACTTGTCGAAGCATTAGATCCCCCATTGTCATTTTCCAGCCTTTCCCAATAGCAAGAGTCATGTTTCTAAGCGTCACCATTTTGCTCCTTGCTCCTGCCCTGCTGGCAGCCACCCCCCTCAGCCTGCCTTAGCCCCACTCTTCCCTCATCTTGCTGTCATTACTCCTCTTGATCATGCCTAATAACATCCCTGTGCAGTCCTGAATAAGGCAGCATGTCAGGAGATTGGGCCAGAGGGTTTCGGAGACCCCATTGTTGATGTGTCCAGTCTGTCTTTCCATTTCCCATTAAATGTGTCCAGCAGGGATAACAGATGAAAGTGTTCAAAAGCTGTCAAAGGCCTGTCATGGGTAGAGGTCTCACAGTCTGGTCTGCCACTGCTTTGGGGACTTCTGTCTTTTTCATATCTCAACTCAGAAAGTCTTAGGAGAACTTTCACTTTGCATCAAAAGTCTTCCTCTTCTGTTTAATGAGAAGACAGCTGCAACTCAAGAGAATGAATTCTGACAAGATCATGAAGGAATTCAATGGGTACAAAGAGGCAATTAGAGAAGACCCCAGACAACTGAAGTAGAGGAGCCCAACACAGTAATGCAATCTGCCTTCCCTGTTTGGTTCCAATCTGAATCCTAGCAACTAGTATTCTATTAACTGACTGTTAATTGTACATGTTGTGAGATCATCACAAAACATAATGTCCTGGAGGGAAATTTTGGAAAAGTACATAGATCAGAGTCAATTGCTTTTCAAGTGCTGGCAAATTTCAGTTTCCTGTGAAACACTTGGCAATGATCCTCCAGGTACCTAAGTACCTTAGAAATATCATGTTTTTTTGAGAGCCCTGACAGGCCATGTTAGTAGCACACTGCCTACACATTGTAGGCATTTAATAAGTGTTTCTTGGATTGGATGCATTTTTAACAGGATTTCAATAGTTAGTGTGGGTAGAGAAAAGATGTTGGCCATGAAAAGCCACAAAAGGAAAGGCCCACAGACATTCTCCTGTGATCAAAGACTCATAGATTTGGAGCTTTTGTTGTCGTTTGGTCAATTCAGTTGTGCCTTACTCGTTGTGATCCCATTTGGGGTGTCTTGGCAAAGCCACTGGAGTAGTTTGCCCTTTCTTCTCAGATGAGTAACTGAGGCAAACAACGTTAAGTGACTTGGTCAGGGTTCCACAGCTAGTACATTTCTGAGGCTAGATTTGTACTCATGAATATTTAGTCAGAATCTATGCTAGAAATCATCTAGTTCAGCCAATTCCTTATACAGTCTAGAAAAGTGAGATCAAGAGAGGCAAATCCCAAGGTTATTCCGGTAGTAAGTTACAGAGTCAGGTTTTTATGACCTAAGTTCTCTGACACTACATCTTTCACTTGCCACAATGCTTTGCTGAGACTGACAACTTAGGATACCAGCCCCTCTAGATAAAGATCACAGAGCACTGTAATTCCAATACAGAGTAGCCCAGATGAGCAGGAAGGATCCAGATAAGGGACAAACTCAGCTAGGATGAGGCCACCAGGAGAAGGGCATGTTCTTTACGTATAAGACTATACAAAATGACACCTCCTACTATCTGCCTCACACTGGGTGATTTGAAGAAGCTTCTGGGAAAAATGCAAAGCTCTATGACATCATGGATTTATCAATCAGAAAATCAACACAAGTACTAAGTGTTTCCAATACTTTAGCTCTTTGTTAGGCACTGAGGAAACAATACAAAGCTCAACCCATTCCTGTCCTTGAGGAGTTTTATTCTATTAGAACAAATCATCTGTACATATACACATACATACAGAGTAACCACAAGCAAGGAGACAGGGCACTCTGGCTCCTGGGGTTTCAGGAAAGACATTCCAAAAGGCACATCTGTGTCTCATGGATCCCTTTGGTAATTAAGAGAAGCCTTTGAACCTCTTCTCAGAATGTTTTTAAAGGGACAACATAAAATACTCAGAGTTACAAAGAAAACCAATTTTACTGAAATACAGTTTTTAAAATATATTAAATTCAGGTAACCTAGGTTATGAACTCCTGCTAAGAAATTTTCACTTGAGTTGAATCACGAAAGGATTCTAATGTGAAGAAATGAGTCATGCGTTCCAGGTGTAGGGGGCAGCCAGGAAATGATCTTGATGATATGTAAGGTCCCATAATACCTATCTTTCTCAACACCTGACCCTGGTACTTTGGCCTGTGTGTATGTGTAGCACATAAATCCATCTTTGTCTGGTCAGACATTGATCTGGAGAATTCAGTTCCTGGAGCAAGAATGAATTTTGTCCAAATCCATCCACAGTCTTTCATTAAGAACATTTTTTTGGAAGGAAAAATACTAAAGGCAAGAAAGAAGGCATTTGCCATAGAACAGAGCAGAACTATCTGTCCCAAGCAGAACCAAACCCCAGGACCCTCAATTAATTTCATTGGAATCTAACCAAGTGTGCTGACTAACCTCAGACAGGAAAAGAAGATGATGTCACTACTCAAATGCCTTCTCTCTCAGGCAAGAAAACTCAAAATCACTTAAAGGCATTAGGTTCTGAATTTAGCCTAGGGAAATTGCTTTGCAGATCTCAGGGCTAATTATAGCAATTTAGCACCTCTCACCTAAGTAGATCGTGGGGAACTTGAATCAAAGCACAGTCAGACTGTACAAATACTTTGGATTGTTTGTTTCTGTTTGCAAGCCTGCCATTCTGCTTCCATCTGCCTTAACCCAAGTATAGGTAGGTTGTGTCCAGGAGAGGGAATATTCATCATTTGGGACAAGTTAAAAGTGGGTCAATCTGCAAAGAAGAAATGCCACGTGGAAAAAACTCTCCAGTGGAATTAATGTCACCATGTGGAGAGAAGAAAACCGCATTCATTCATCAACCAGAATTCCCCAGAAGAGAGGAGGGGCTGCTACTGAGAGCAGAGCTCTGCCTCAAGGACAAGTTCCTCATGGAAGGTCCTGGAAAAATGTGTGAGAGTATTAGTGAGCTTCTAAGAACTTCATGGCCATTACTGACTGGCATTTTAGCTCTTCAGGCTTTGGCTTTCCCTTTGGACTTACCTTTCACTGGACCAAAGAAACTATTAAAATATCAGTTGACATTTATATAGCACCTTAAGGTTTGCAAATATCACCAATATTGTCATCCAAACAACCCTGGGAAGCAGGTGCTCTTATTATCATAATTTCCCACATCCATAACACTTTGATATTGGCAAAGCATTTCCATAGGCTACCTCATCTGATCTTCACAACAACCTCAGGAGTTGGGTGCCACTACTTCCCCCATTTTATAGATTAGGAAAATGAGGCACATAGGTCAAGTGACTTATCCAGTGTCATAGGGTTAGTATTTGAGGCTGCATTTGAACCCATGTTTTTCTAACTCTGAGTGAAGCATACTATCCACTCATTGATGTAGCAGCCTTTTCTTTATTTATTAATTTATGATCATTTTTTTAATAAATGAAGACACTGAGCCTTAGAGTCAAAGAGGCATGCCCAGGGCCACACCAGTAGTATGTAGAGGAATTAGAATCTGAACTCAGGGTTCTGAATACAAAGCCATGCTCTCTCTATGTTAATAGATGCACTAACCATTGCTGAAAATACAAGGCACTACAGGACTGTAAATCTCTGCTCCTGGAAAGGAGGCGGCTAGTGGATTTCCTGAGGTAGGGAATTCTGGCAGCACTAAGTCTGGCACTAATATGACAATCCCCATGGAGCAGGGTGGTTGGAGGAGTGAAGCAGTAGGATGCCTACATTGGGCATGGAGCAGATCAAAGCCCTCATCCAGATCAGTAGTGAGATCTTGCCCTGGATGGTCACATTCCAGTGTGTTAGAGCTAAGCGGATCCAGTCTCAAAACAAACAAGATAACTCTTTTCTCCTGTGTTAGAAATGAAGAGTATGTGCTCATAGCTAGCACCCACATGATAGGTATACAGAATTCCATTTGAACCTGACAATAACACTGACAGGAAGGATCTGACATTATCCCCATTTCCTGACCATATGTGGTGAGGAAAGGGGCACAGACTGACGTGAAGTGACTTGCTCAGGTTTACTCTGTACTGGAGGCCAGATTGAAGTCCAGAACTGTAGCCAGATGTCTACCACTCTAGTCATGTGCCACCCAGCTCCTGGCTTTGATGAGACAGAATTTAGGACTCTGGAAAAAGATCTGTTTCAAATTCTGCCTCAAGAACTTCCTAACATTAGACCCTGTGCAAGTCACTTAACCTCTCTCTTCCTCAGTTTTCTTATCTTTTTTTAAAAAATATTTTTTATTTAATTTATTTTAGTATATATCATTCATTTCCATGGGATTTTGAGTTACAAATTTTCTCCCCATCTTTCCCCTACCCACCCCCTCAAAACAGCCATCCCCTTGTATGATCCCTCCCCCAATCTAATCTGTTCTATGTCCTCCCCCATCACTCCTCTAACTTTTCGATAGGGCAGGATGAATCTCCCTTCCACAGTGCCTGTGAATCTTAAGTTACAGTTGGATGTAGTTAATAATAATAGTAATAATAATTGTATATATATATATATATATATATAGAGAGAGAGAGAGAGAGAGAGAGAGAGAGAGAGAGCTTTAAATTCTAGATCTTTCTCTTCTTCCCTTGTCAGCCACCCCCACTGGAAGAACAAGCCATCATATACAGGCTGTACATGTGTAATTACGCAGAACCTCTCTACAATGGGCACATTGTGAGAGACTGATTACATGTCCCTCCTTCCTATCCGACCTCCCCCAGCCCTCCCCCATTCCACTTTCTACCCTGTCCCTATCACTGTCCCTCTACAGAAGTGTGCACTTCCATCAACCCTGCCCCCCACTCTGCCCTTCCTTCCATCATCCTACCTCTCAACCCCATTTCCCTTATTTTCTTGTGTGGCAAGATGCCCAGTTTAGAATTTATGACATTTCTTCCCTAAGCCAAGTTCAGTGAGAGTAAGTTTGACTCTTTCCCTTTTTTCTTCCTGTTCTCCCCCTCTATTGTCACAATTATTCTTAGTCTCTTCCATAAGATGCTCAACTCCATTCTGTTTCTCCCTATTTCCTCTCAATATAATCCTCTCTCACCTCAGTATTTCACTTTTTAGTATATTGTCCCTTCCTATTCAATTGATCTTATGCCCTCTATGTGTTCATATATATAAATACTCAGATATGTGCTTATATGCATATATAAACCCTCTTATATAAATATATGTGTATGTACATGTATATGTATATGTGTATATGTGTGTGTGTATATATATATATATATATATATATATATATATATAATATACATTCGTATTCCCTTCACCTCTCCTCATACTGAGAAAAGTTTCATCAGTTACAATTGTCACTTTT
>CM053586.1:360609883-360640989 GCA_028646515.1 Pseudochirops corinnae
ATAAAAGTTTTAAAATCATGATTATATGAAGAGATGTAGGCAATTTTTTGATAAAATTCAACACTAATTTCTATTAAAATAATTGAAAATTTAAGTATAAGGTCTAGGTATAAATGGATTTTTCTTCAAATTAATAAAAAAAAACCCATTAATCTAAGACCATCAGCAAGCATTATTTATAATGAGGATAAATCAGAGTTTTTTGCTGTATGATAAGATGTGAAACAAGATAAGGTGTGCATTGTCACCAATATTATTCAATATTGTATTAGAAATCCTGGCAACAGCAATAAGAAAAGAAAAATAAATTAAAGGAATCAGAATAGGGAATTAGATAATAAAACTGTCTATTTTTGCAGATGATAGGATGATATTCTCTGAAAATTCCAAAGACTCAATTAAAAAGTTAGTTGAAACAATAATTTTAGCAAAGTTTCAGTATACAAAGTCAATACACATAAATCATCAGTATTCCTCAACAGCACAAACAAAACTCTGCAAGAAGAGACAGTAAAACATATCTCTATTTAAAATAATTCTAGACAGTACAAAAAGCATGGGACTATACCTGCCAATACTAATCCAGAAATGTATAGGCAAAACTATTTTAAAAACCTGTTTATACAAAGAAAATCAGATTTTAAAATTGGAGTGATATTAATTGTTCAAGGGTAGATAGGGACAATATAATAAAAAATGTCAGTTTTACCAAAACTAATTCATATATTCAACACCATCCCAATAAAATTATTAAAAAAATGTTTTAATGAATTAGGAAAAGAACAACAAAATTCATTTGGAAAAACAAAAAGTTAAAAATATCAAAGTAAATAATGAAAAGAGTGTAAAGGAAGGTGGGTTAACAGTACCAGACCTTAAACTGTATTGCAAGGTAGTAATCATCAAAGCTACCTAGTACTGGCTAAGAAATAGAAAGGTAGATCAAAGGAAGAGAGTAGACATACAATTTTACAGGAGCAAATAAACGTGACAACCTTATATTTGACAAGTGTAGAGACTTTTGCATAAAAATTCATTATTTAGGACAGCTGAGTGGTACACTAAATGGAGCATTGGTCCCTGAATCAGGAGGACACACGTTCAAATGTGACCTCAGACCCTTGACAGGTACTAGCTGTGTGACCTTGGAAAAATGACTTAACCCTGATTGCCTCAACTCCCTCCTCCAGAAAAAAACAAAAGTTTTCAGTATTTAGTAATAATTATTGGCAAAAATTGAAAGAAGTATTGCAGAAACTGGACATAGACCAATATCTTAAACCATTTAGCAAGATAATGTCAAAATGGATACATGGTCTAGATATAAAAAGAAATTCTTCAAGAAAATTAGAACATGGAACATATTATTTATCAGACCTATGGAGAGGAGAAAAGTTTATGAATAAATAAGACAGAGAGAAAAATTAGATGTAAAATGATCATTTCAATTACATTAAAAATGTTTTGTGAAAATAGATATGGCCAAGATTAGAAGGGAAGCAGACAATTGGGAGAGGGGAATCTATCATTATTTTATCACATAAATGTCTCATATGTAAATATAAAGAACTTGGTCAAATTTATAAGAATATGAATCATTCCCTAATTGATAAAGGTGAAAAGAATATAAACAGGCAGTTTTCCAATGAAAATATCAAACAATTTGTAGTTATATGAAAGCTCTGAATCATTATTGATCAGAGAAATGCACAACCTTAAGATAACATTTTGTGCCTATCTGATTGGCTAAAATGATAGAAGGGGAAAGTGACAAAGGCTGGGGAGGATCTTAAAAAAATTAGGACAGTAATTCATTATTGGTAGAATTGTGAACTGATCCAACCATTTTGGAGAAAATCCTGGAATTATGACTAAAAAGTTATTAAATTATCTATACTCTTTGACCTCCAACACTACTACATGGTCTATTTCCAAAGAGGATTAGGAAAAAAAGGAAAAATACCCATATTCTATAATGTTGGTAGCAGCATTTTATGGTGGCAAAGAACTTGAAATGGCATAGACACCAATAAACTGTGGAATGGCTGAACAAGCTGTGGCATATAATAGTGATGGAATACTACTGTGATATAAGAAATGATGAGCTCAATGGTTTTAAGAAAACATGGAGGATTGGCTAGGTGGCACAGTGAGTAGAGCACCCCCTGGAGTCAGGAGGATCTCAGTTCAAATCCAGCCTCAAACACTTATCATTTACTAGGTGTGTGACCTTGGGCAAGTCACTTAACTCCCCTCCAAAAAAGCAAAAAAAAAAAAAAGAAAGAATAAAGAAAACATGGAAAGACTTGCAAAAATGATGAAGAACAAATTGAGCAGAACCAAGAGAACACTATAAAGAGTAAAAGGGGTATTATTTTCAGCATGACTTTGAATGAATAAGTTAGTCTATTACAAACACACAAAGTAACTATAAAGGATATTTGAAGAAAGGCATCATCTGCATCCAGAGAAAGGACTGATAAATAGAAGTATAAATAGAGTACTCTAACATATATGTGACTATTTGGGTCTAATGGTAGTCATCTTTAGGTTGGGAGGGGGAGAAAAAAGAAAGAGACATTTATGTGATCATTTTGGTGTGCACTTAAAAGAACAGCAATTTGTACATAGTAGATTTCCAGTTTCATGTACGATCATCCTTTTTTATTCTACTAGGATAGAGAAACACTTGTTTTATTCCATAATTAAAAAATAAAATAAATATTAAAATCATTTTCTTAAAATTGCAAAATGAAGGATTATATATATAGATATAGATATAGATATAGATATAGATATAGATATAGATATAGATATAGATATATCACATACTATATTATACTATATTACAGAGAAAGGGCATAAGTGCACCCTGTGTGAAATATGGACTGTGACTCTTGTTAAGAAACTCAATTTGTTTATAATCTTGTCAATGCTCTAAAATTATATTTCAGAAGTGGTGTTGACTTTTTTTTTATTAGAAGGAGTTCCCTATACCAATGAAATTACAGATTGATTTCCTGCCATATATGTTCCTATCACACACATATGCATATATACATTCATTTATACACAAATGAACTTATACAGGATATATATATATATGTGGTTGTATGTGTAATATATATACATATATATACACACACACGTATATATCTATTACCTGTCCCTCTATCAGTGTGCATGTCATTCAATAAATATTCAGTGTCTCCCACATGTCAAGCACCCTATTAAGAATGCGACAAATATGATCACATTTGATATTCAGAATCATGAGGGTTTGATATTATCATTATTTTTGTTTTTACAATTGGGGAAAGTAAGACAAATGTTAAGTGACTTGCCCAGTCATAGCTAGTTTGTGTGATCTTGACTAGGTCCAGCAACCTGTTCATGATACCACAAGAGAGATGCTAGGAAGACGGGAAGGTTTGGAGAGAACAAAGAGTCAATTGTTAGACACAACTAGTATAAAACATCTATAAGACACTCAGCTCAAGATGTCTAATTGGAAGTTGAAATGTAAAGCTAAAGGTGATCAGAGAAGTTGGGTCTGGAAAAGTAGATTGGGAAATCAGTCTTAAGGTGAAAATTGAATTCATTGACACATATCATTGATGAGATCACCAAGTAAAACATAGAAAAGAAAAGGAGAAAAGGAAAGAGGACAGAGCCCTGTATGACATTAATGTTTAATGGGTGTGACATGGATGCAGATTAACCAAACAGGACTGAAGAGGAGTAGGCAAATAGACAGGAAGAGAACCAGGAGAGAGCAGGCTCCCAAAAATGTAGAAGAGGGAGAACATCAAAGAGAAGAAGGTAATAGACAGTGTCTGAAATAGCAGAGAAATTAAGAACAAAAGGGATTGGATGATTGAAAAACGGTCATTAATTTCTTAATTTGGGCATGTATGTATTTGTATATTTTGTATGTATGTGTGAGTGGGAAGAGAGGAGACAGAGATACAGAGAGAGAGACAGAAAAAGACAGACAGAGAGGAGGGGGGAGGGAGCAAAACAGTGAGAGACAGAGAGAGGGGGAGAGAGACAAAGAGACAGATATATAGGAGAGACAGAGAGAGAAGAGAGACAGAGAGAGACAGAGAGACAGAGAGCATAGTGTAGAGGATAGAGACAGAAAGTCTGATATTGGAAACATGATGAACCAGTTAAAAGTCATGCTTCTGACACATCCTGTTTGAGTTACTTAGCCTTTGAGTCCTCCAGCAATTGTCTAACCCTATAAATTTCAGGGAAAGGGCTGACTTGTTCTTGTAGAATGTAGAAGGAGTTTCATCATCTGGGAAATTCTTGCTATGAAAGCACGATTTTATATATGACAAAACTTAGTACTTAAATGCAATGGATGAATAAAATTAAAAAAAAAAAAACAACAACAACATGCCATTTAATAATTCTCCAGCCCTGAAGGATAATGGCTGTATGATGTCATTTTGCAATGTCAGTTTCTCAGCAAAATGCCCCAAAGTAGACACTGAGTAAAAAGTAAGGATGATGATGATGATGGTGATGATGCTGATAACAATGATGATGATTAAAGAAAAATCTCAGGTCAGTAAATGAAGCCAGTAATGCTGGTTTTATTGTGAAGAACTGCCAAAGTCAACATTATACTAGTATAGCATGTGAGAGCCAAGCGTCAATATCTGTAAAAGAAAAAAAAAATCTATACAATTTTTATTTTTTAACGTTTGCTTTGGACCAGAAGCAGAGACAAGATGGTGAAGAAAAGGCAAGACATTGCCTCAGCTCTCTCCATTTTGCCTCCAAACAATTTTTTAATTAACTTTTGTTAATTTTTAGTTTACATCATTCATTTCCACGAGATTTTGAGTTATGAATTTTCTCCCTGTCTTTCCCCTATCCTCCACCCCAAAATAGTGATCCAACTGTATATTCCCTTCCCGAGTCTGCCTCCAAACAATTTTAAATAAAGCCTGAAAATGAATTCTGGAGTGACAGTTCCCACAAAAGGACAGAATAAACAATTTTCCAGCCTAAGTTTACTTAGAAGGACTGATGGAGACGTGTGTACTTTTTGGGTAAAAGAGGAGCATAGCCCAGGGCAGGCAGTGCCTAGGCAAGCCAGTGGGAGGTTCTGAATTCTAGCAGACCAGTGTCCCAGGACTGATCTTGTACTTCCAAATTGCAGCCTTGTTAAGCAGGGACGTTGGCCATGCTTATCGTGCCCTTGGCCATAAGCATCTAAAAAGTAGTCAATTTCAACGAATATCTTTGAAGTGATAACTGCACAGAAAGAAAAAAAAAAAAAAACATGAGAGGAAAAATCTCCCTGTCCTTAAGGAGTTTAAATTCTACTTTAGGAAAAGAGATTTATAATCTTCCTGATATAGAAAGTTGCTAGGAAGCAGCTGTCCTTGCCCATCCCAGTCTGTCTGTGCTCTCCCATTTCCAGTCTCAAGATCTGTGCCCAGGACATGGAGAGGCTAGGTGATGTGCCAAAGGTCACATAGCCGACATGATCCAGAGGCAGTTCTGGAACCCAGATCATCGTGCCTTCTGGAGTGGCTCCTTGGCCTCGGGCCCTGCTGCCCCTCCCCTTAGACTTGCAGACTGGATAAAATATAATCAAATCAGGTCATGGAGCAACCTGGACGAAGGAGCTGTCCCTTTGTCCGCTTGCCTTAGCCATTTCTCTTCAGGAACTCCTCATTATCTTATGGCATTAATTATCGAATAAGGTCACACTTGTGAATGGCTTAACAATGAAGGTTCTGTATATATGTTAGTTACTCTTGTTCTTGTTGTTCTTCTCATCTGCTTTGTTCCAGCTTGAAACCGATGGGCAATTCGTTTTGTGCTAGTCTTGATCTCCGGAGGAAAGTTTGTTTCTTGGATTTCAGCCTCAGATGGCCTTGCGAAGTTCTCCATTCTAGAGGATTTGAGATTTCCTAGAATCCTTGTCTAATTCTTCCCTGATATTTGCCAAAACAATATACCCTGGTCCATGCTTCCCACGAGATGTCTTTCTCCACCTCTGCTACCCATACCCAAGCATCACAGGAGGGTTTCTACATAAAACAAAAAGTTTCTTTTCCCCTTTCCTATTAGAGCCCACAACTGTTGGTGGCCATTGCATCCACTAATGACCACGACATGAACTCAGAATGAATCCTTCTCAAGTGACATTGTAAAAAGTCAGTCACTTTCAAATGCCGGGGGCATCATTTCTGTGCCATTTGTCAAGCTCTGCTGTTACCATATTGTGACAGCAAACCTTAAGGGGGAGAATAAATCTCAAAGTCGTTATTCTTTCTGGAAGTTGCAGATTTATTTCCTTTTCACATTACAGACTTCATTCTTGTTTAATTTTCATTGTCCTAATAATTCATCACAGTGAATTTCATCTTGATGTGACTGCAGGAAAGGAAACTTGCTGGCTCTCAAGATACTTCTCTTGAAGAGAACAAAATGCTAATAAAAATACAGGTGCAGATAACGAAATATTGTTAAGAAAATCTATATATACTTCATCAAGAAATTCTGGATCAGATGAACTCATATGTCATCAATGATTATTGCTTAATTTGTCTATTCTAGTTGATTTCTCATTACCAAAAATGTCTATGACTGAGGTTGACCTTAGGACTATACTCCTACTAAACCAGAAACATAAATATAGATAACAGATTATAACCAAGTGCTTCCAATTCTATAGATTAAAATTTAAAGTTAGAAATGAAATGACAGAAATTAGTCTTTAAAAAAGAAAGAAAGAAATTAAGTTCTGTATATTTCATTTGCATAATAACAAATGCTACCTAATGCCTGAAGAAACTGGTAGTACAGGAGATAGAGTGTGGACCTGGAGTCAGGAAGCCCTGAGCACATATCCACCCTAAGAGACTTACTAGCTACCTGTGGGGTGCTGGGCAACTCACTCAACCTTCGTTTGGCTCATTTTTTGTAATTATAAAATGGAGCTAATATTAATGAAGGTCCTACCTGGCAGGATTGGTGTAGAGATCAAATGAGATCATATTTGCAAAAAGTATTTGGCACAATGCCTGGCACTGAGGTGATGTTATGTAAATTTTTATTCCTTCTCCTCTCTCCCACTTTCTGTTTCCCCCCTCACGCCCCGCTTACACATAGACACATAGGTAGATAGATAAAGATAGATAGAAAGATATAGAGATAGATAGAGATAGATAGATATAGTCAAATATACACACATAATACATGCACACTTATAGATACAGCCAGAGATATAAAATGTTGTTCCTTGTTGTTCAGTCATTCAGTCACGTCAGACTCCTCATGGCCCCATGGACCATAACATGCCAGTACTGTCCATGGGGTTTTCTAGGCAAAAATACTGGAATGGTTTGCAATTTTCTTCTCCAGCTCATTTTACAGATAAGGAAACTGAAGGAAACAGGGTTAAATGGCTTGCCCAGGGTCACACAGCTAATAAGTATCTAAGGTCAGATTTGAACTCAGGTACTCCAGACTCCAGGGACCAGAGTTCTATCCACCAAGTTATACAGTTGCCTCAGAGATATAGCAATATAAAAAGATATAGATAGATAGATAGATAGATAGATAGATAGATAGATAGATGGATAGATGGATGAAGAGATACATAGATATAGATATGGATTTATTCATTTCAAATTCATCATTTTATTTTTACATCCTCTGTTTAATATCCTCAAACTGGTTTGGCCTATCTGAACAGAAGACAAACACAAATTTATTGAGGAAATGAAACTTGTGAGATGTTTCACAATTCTACAGGCCTTTAGCATATATTAATACTAATCCCTAACATGTATATAGCACTTTAAGGTTTACAAAACACGTTACAAATATTAACTCATTCTTGCAACCGGCGAGGTAGGTAGTTTCTGTTATCATTCCCATTCTGTATATAAGGAAATATAAGGAAATGCTAGTTACTTGCCTTTGGTTACAGAAGTAGCAATGGGCAGAAAAGGGATTTGAATTCAAGTGTTCCTGTCTCCAAGTGGAGAACGTTTTCCCACTCTGTCTATGTGTCAGGGAATGATTGGGTAAAAGGGAAGGATGGCCTGCATCATCAGCAAGGTTCTTCCTGGTATCCAGTCCAATTCTATATCAGCAGCTTCCATTGCTTGCTCCAATTTCTGCCTCCTGGAATTAAGAAAAAGGAGTTTAACCCCTTTGTCCACATGATAGCCCTGCAAAGACTTGGAGACAGAAGAAAGGCGGCACTAACCTTTTTCTCCCAAATACTTGGCCTCTCCTATAACATGTAATCAATGTATATTAATAACCATCCATACCTCTAAGCCCCACTTACTTTTCTGAATTCACAGTCTACTAAAGCACCAGATTATTGTCAGGGAATCTGCTCTCTGCTTATATTCCATGTTTAACCCATCAAGTTGATTTGTTTTTTAATTCCAGTGAATTAAGTTTTTAAAAAGTACTAAATACTATAATAGATACACAGATATACATACATACATACATACATACATATATGCATACATAATTTCTCATTCAGTTTTCATAAAAACACTGTGAAATAAATGCTATAATAATCTCCATTTTACAATTGAGAAAATTAAGGCCTGCAGAAGTTAAGTGATTTGTCCAAGGTCACACAACTAGTAAGTGTCTGAGACTAGATTTGAACTGGGGTCTTTATGAATTTAGTACTAACACTTTATCCACTGGGCCACCTAGAAAGGACTGTCCTAAGTACTGAATTGTAAAAGAAGACCTACCTTTGAAAGCAAATCATTTTCTTGTTGTTTTTTAGTTGTGCATTCAGAGTCCATTGTGATGAGTCCACAGACAAGAAGTGGGAGTGGCAACCAATATTTAACATTTAGGTTAATGTTGACTCTACGTGCATGTTAACATTTGGCTATAAGTCTCGAATTATATTTTCTTTCCAATAATAAATTATAGATTTGGCAAAAAATTTTGTATGACTAGAAAGACCAAGATCTAGAATCAAAGTTTACCATAACATCACATAGCCATTTCAGCCTTGTTATCACTTACTCTTCACACTCTTAACAATCTACTTTTTCTGTGTTACCATCTGTTTCTCAAACACAAGAATATGTATTTTCCACTTCTGCACCTTTGCACAGACTCTCCCAGGTACACGAACTCCCTTCTTGCCTTTGTCTTTTAGAATATTGAGTTTCCTTCAAATCTTAGTTTAAGTACCTCCTACTACTTGAAGTGTTTCTGGAATCCTGCAATTAATAGAAACCTTCCACAAAATTTCCTTGAATTTATATTGCACATATTTTCTATATAACTACATATGTACAAGTGTTCTCTGCTAGACAGGTAGATTCCTCAGTAGTTAGAGTGTTAGGGCTGGAGTCAGGAGGACTCATGTTTTTTTTTTGTGGAAATCTGGCCTCAGTTACTTGAGCTGAGAAATCTTTGAAAGAATGGCTGAGAACATGTTTGGTCTGATTGAGGAAACTTGGTCTTTCCTTGTGGGATTTGTACAAATAACAAACAATTCTGATGTGTGTGATACTTTGTGACCCTGGGCAAATCACTTTACCCTGTTTGCCTAAATTTCCTCAACTGTAAAATGAGCTAGAGAAGGAAATGGCAAACCACTCCTGTATCTTTGCCAAGAAAACCTCCAATAGGGTCACCAAGAGTTGGACATGATGCAATAAGAACAACAAGCTTTCTGAGGGCAGTTTGTCTTTGTAGTTCAAGGCCCTTGCATAGTACTAGAAATATAAGGTATTTAATTTTAAGCAATTCTTCTTATTGATTCATTTTAAGAGTTCTGAGTATATGCCAAAAGCATAATAGAAATACAACCTAATACAAAATTTTTCATGTAATTAAGGTATGATTAAGTGAAACAAGATCATAGATGCCCTTGCCCTAACCAGAATTAGAGTTATCATTAGATATTTCTCAACTCCCTAACCAGAATTAGAGTTATCATTAGAGATTTCCAAACTCACATTTTCTTTCTTTCTTTCTTCCTTCTTTCCTTCCTTCCTTCTTTTTTCTTTCTTTCTTTCTTTCTTTCTTTCTTTCTTTCTTTCTTTCTTTCTTTCTTTCCTTCATTTGTTTTCAATATTCACCTCCATAAGATTTTCAGTTCCACTTTTTCTTCCCCTTACACTCTTCCCCCACCCCAAGATGACAGGCAATCTGATTTGGGCTCCACATAGATATTGATATTAAACATTTTTTTAATATTAGTCATGTTTTAAAGAAGAATTAGAAACATGGGAAGAACCACAAGAAAGAGACAACAATTTATAAAAAAGAGAGAGAGCAAATAGTATGTTTTGATCTACATTCAGACTCCATATCTCCTTTTCTGGCTATGGAAAGTATTTTCCATCATAAATCTTTTGTAGTTATCTTAGAGCCTTGCTTTACTAAGAAGAGTAAGAAGAGGTAAGTCTATCAGTTAGTCATCACACAATGTTCCTGTTATTGTGTACAATGTTCTCCTGGTTCTGCTCACTTCATTCAACATCAGTTCATGTAAATCTTGCTCGTCATTTCTTATGGAACAATAGTATTCCATTACATTCATATACCACAACTTGTTTAGCCATACCCCAATTGATGAGAATTCTCTCAATTTCTAATTCATGGTCACCACAAAAAAAGCTACTAGAAATATTTTTGTACATGTGGGTCCTTTTCCCATTTTTATGATCTCTTTGGGATGTTGCTGGATTGGAGGGTATGTAGAGTTGGGGTTTTTTTTTTGCTCTTTTTTGGAGGGGGTAGGGCAATTAGGGTTAAGTGACTTGCCCAAGGACACATGGCTAGGTTTTGTGTTAAGTGTCTGAGGTCAGATTTGAACTCAGGTCCTCCTGACTCAAGGGCTGGTTCTCTATTCACTATGCCACCTAACTACCCTGGTATATATAGTTTTATAGCCCTTTGAGCATCGTTCCAAATTGCTCTCCAGAATGGTTGAATCAGTTCACAGCTCTAACAACAATGCATTACCGTTCCAGTTTTCCCACATCTTCTCCCACATTTATCTTGTTTTGTTGTATTTTGTTTTCTCATGTTAGCCAGTCTGATGGGTGTGATGTGGTACCTCAAAGTTGTTTTGATCTGCATTTCTCTGATCAATAGTGAATTAGAGAATTTTTAATATGACTTTAGATAGATTTAATTTCTTCATGGAAAAACTGTCTGTTCATATCCTTTGAACATTTATCAATTGGGGGGTAATTTGTATTCTTATAAATTTGACTTTGTTCTCTATGTAGTTTATATATGAGGCCTTTAGAAATTATTCAATGACAATGGTTGTAATAAAAAAAAAAAAAACAATGTTTCCAAGCTTTCTGCTTCCCTTATAATCTTGGTTGCATTGACTTCATTTGTGCAAGAGCTTTTCAATTGAATGTAATGAAAAATCATCCGTTTTGCATTTTATAATGATCTCTATCTCTTATTTGGTCAGCAATTCTTCTGTTCTTCATAAATCTGACATGTAAACTATTTCTTGCTGTCCTAGTTTAGTTATAGTATCAGCCTTTATATCTAGATTGTATACCCATTTTGACTTTATCTTGGTGCACAATGTAAGATGCTGATCTATGCCTAGTTTCTGTCCTACTACATTCCAGTTTTCCCAGCAGTTTTTATTAAATAGTGAGTTCTCATCCCAGAAATTGTGGTCTTTGGGTTTATCAAATAGTAGATTACTATAGTTATTGGCTATTGTGTCTTGTGCACCTAACCTATTCCACTCATCAACCACTCTACTTCTTAGGCAGTACCAAGTAGTTTTCATAACTGCTGCTTTATAATACAATTTAAGATCAGTTATGGCTAGACTACCTTCCCCTGCATTTATTTTCCTAAAATCTTTTGATATTCTGGATCTTTTGTTCTTCCCGATGAATTTTCTTATTAATGCATGAAATATTTTTTTGGTAGTTTGAAGGGTATGACACTGAACAAGTGAATTAATTTAGGTAGAATTGTCATTTTAATATATTAGCTCAGTCTACCCATGAGCAACTGATATTTTCCAGTTGTTTAGATCTGACTTTATTTGTATATCAATTCATATTTTCTTAAAGAATATGGCAATTTAGTTTCAGGGTCTTGAAAAGTATTATTGGTGGGATCTCTCCAAAGTTATTTATGTAGCTTCAGGAAATTCTGAGTTGTTCACTTCTATAAAGTTGCAGGCCTGGGTGTTTTAAACACATCTTTGTCAAGGTTACACAGAACGTACATGTTCAGTTCATTTTTATGAAGCAAAATATATGATAAAAATAAAGATATTGATAATTAGAGCATTTACGTATGTAAGGCACCTTAGTACAGACAATCCTGAATTTCTCACAATGAAGGGAATCCATAGTTTTTATATTTTTAAAAAATAACTCTCAGAAAATTGATAATTATCAAACTCTCCAAGATATTTCCAAAGAAATCTAGTTCTTACTGCCTCATTCATTGATTTCTGCAAGGTTTTCAGAGTGGCCCACTATAAATTACCACTACAACGTTGAGGAAGACATAGATCTTGACATTAAGAAATAACGGGTTAGGGGCGGCTAGGTGGGGCAATAAATAGAGCAACAGCCCTGGAGTGAGGAGGACCTGAGTTCATATCCAGCCTAAGACACTTAACACTTAACACCCTAACCCTAACCCTAACCCTAACCCTAACCCTAACCCTAACCCTAACCCTAACCCTTGTGTGACCTTGGGCAAGTCACTTAACACCAATTGCCCTTCCTCTCCCCTCCCCCCCAAAAAAAGAAAAATTAATAAAAACAGAAGTCATGGTTGAATTACTAGCTTGTTTCAATTTCCAAAAAAAAAAAAAAGAAAAGGTCTTCCCAAGTATTTCCATACAAATATGCAAGATTTACACTAACTTGAGATCGGTGTTACTCTTCTATTTATTTATTCTTTGTTTGATAAGATTTATTTTAATAATATTTTATTTTTCCAAATTACATATCAAAAACATTTTTCATCAATCATGTCTTTAAATCTTGAGGTATGAATTCTCTCTCTATCTACCCCCCTTTGATGGCAAGCAGCTTGATAAAGTCTATACATGTGTAATCATGCAAAACATATTCCATCTCAGCCATGGTATGAAAGAAAACACAGAAAAAGAAAAAGAGAAAGTGAACTTGCTTCAATCTGCATTTGGACATCACCAATTCTTTCCCTGGAGGTGGATAGTATTTTTCAACATGTATCTTTTGAAATTGTCTTTGATCATTGTAATGCTGAGAATAGCTGAGTCATTCACAGTTGTTTATCTTATAACATTGTTGCTGTGTATGACATCCTCCTCATTCTGCTCACTTCAGTTTGTATCAGTTCACATAAGTCTTCTGAAGTTTTTTTTTTTCCTGAAATCATGTCGCTTGTCATTTCTAATAGCACAACAATATTCCATTGCAATCATATACCACCACTTGCTCAATCATCCCCCAATCAATGGGCATCTCTTCAATTCCCAATTCTTTAATACCACAAAAATACCTTCTACAAATGTCTTGCTACAAATCTGTCCTTTCCCCCTTTTTATATCTCTTTGAGATATAGAGCTATTCTATGTATTCCTGAATCAAATGTTATTCAAATTTTCAGAAGCATTTGGGCATCATTACTTTTATTTTTTTAAATTAACTTTTGTGTTTTTTAGTTTACAGCATTCATTTCCACAAGATTTTGAGTTACACATTTTCTCCTCATCTTTCCCCTACGAACCACCTCAAAACAGCGATCCCATTGAATACCCCTCCACCAATCTGCTCCCCGTATATCCTCTCCCATCCCCTCTCTGACTTTCTGGTAGGGCAAGTTGGATCTCCATACCCCAGTGCATGTATATTTTATTTCCCAGTTGCATGTAAATAATACTAATACTACTACTACTAATAATAATAATAATAATAATTTTTTTTTTTAAATTATTTTAAAACTTTAAATTCCAGATTCTTTCCCTTCCTCCCTCATCTCCCACTCTTACTGGGAAGATAAGCAATTCAAAACAGGTTGTATGTGTGTAGTTATGCAAAGCATTTCCATAGTGGATATATTGTGAAATACTTACTATATTTCCCTCAATCCTATCCTACTGTCAACTTATTCTATTCTTTACTTTGTCTCTGTCCTGTTTCAAAAGTGTGTGCTTCTAAATGCCCACCCCCCCCAATCTGCCCTTTCCTCCATCATCCCCGCTCTCATCCCCTTCCTCCCTACTCTCCTATAGGGTAAGACACCTAATTCAGAGTGTATGCCATTCCCTCCCTAAGCCAAATTCAATGAGAGTGAGGTTGGCCCATTCCCTTTTGCCTTCCTGTTCTTCTCCTCCATTGTAACAACTATCCCTTGCCTCTCCTATATGAGATAATTTACCCCATTCTGTCTCTCCCCATCTCTTCTCATTATATTCCTCTCTCACCTCTCAATTTCACCTTGTACATATTATCCCTTCCTATTCAAATGATCTTGTGCTCTCTGTCTATGTATATCTGTACACACACACAGAGAGAAATATATACATATATATATGTTTACACACACACACAGACACAGAGAAAAAAACACATTTATATTCCCTTCAACCATTCGCATACTGAGAAAAGTTTCATAAGTTACAATTATTGTTTTTTCCATGTAGGCATGTAAATAGTTCAACTTTGTTAAGTTCCTTACAATTTCTTTTCCCTCTTTACCTTCTCATGTTTTTTTTTTTTGCTTCTTGTATTTGAATGTCAAATTTCCAATCAGTTCTGTTTTTTTCATCAAAAATGCTTGAAAGTCTTCCACCATGATGAATGACCATATTTTCCCCTGAAATATTATACTCAGTTTTGTTGGGTAAGTGATTCTTGGTTTTAATCCTAGCTCCTTTGATCTCCAGAATATCATATTACAAACACTTCAATCCCTTAATGTAGAATTTGCTAGATCCTATGTTATCCTGATTGGGTTTCCACAATATTCAAATTTTTTTCTTCTTGGCTGTTTGTAGTATTTTCTCCTTGGTCTGGAAACTCTGGAACATGGGTATAATATTTGTAGGAGGTTTCTTTTTGGGATCGGTTTCAAGAGGTCATCAGTGAATTCTTTCAATTTCTGTTTTGGCCTCTGGTTCTAAACAATCAGTGCAATTTTCCTTGAGACTTTCTTTAAGGATGATTTCCAGGTTCTTTTTTTGATCTTGGCTTTCAAGTAGTCCAATAATTTTCAAGTTATCTCTCCTGGATCTATTTTCTAGTTCAGTGTTTTGTTTTGTTTTTTTCCCAATGAGATATTTCACATTGCCTCCTATTTTTTTATTTGTTTGGATCTGTTTAATAGTGTCTTGATTTCTCATAAAGTCGTTTGCTTCCATTCACTCCAATCTAACTCTGAAGGAATTATTCCCTTCAGTGAGCTTTTGAAATTCATTTTCTGTCTGACAAATTTGTTTCTTTAAGGCATTCTTCTCCTCCTTGGCTTTTTGAGACTCTTTTTATCCATTTGAGTTAGTCTGTTTTTTTAAGGTGTTATTTTCTTCAGTAAGGTTGTTGACTCTCTTTTCATGATTTTCTTGCATCATTTTTATTTCTCTTCCCATTTTTCCCCCTCTTCTCTTACTTGATTTTCGAAATCCTTCTTGAACTCCTCCATGTTCTGTAACCAGTTTATATTTTTCTTGGAAGCTTTTGGTGCAGGAGTTCTGACTGTGTTGTCTTCCTCCCGTTCCATGCTTTAATCTTTTTTGTCCCCAAAAAGGGACTCTAAAGTTGGATGGCTGTGCTTGCTTTGCTTCCTTTGCTTGCTCATGTTGCCAATCAATTACTTGACTTTTGAGCTCTTTGCCGCAGTAGAACTCTGCTTCCAGAGGAGAGAGCTTTGTCCCAAATTGCTGACGTTTTTGCAGCCACCAGAGCTTCTAGGAATGTGCTGTCTTTACAGTACCCACCAGCTTTTGCTCACTGGTCACACACCTCAGGACCACCACCCAAGACCGCGATTAGGATCCAGGAAGGTTCAGGCAATAGTGTTTAGGCTCTGAATGTTTACTTGCCCCCCCCCCCCACACACACACACTATGATCTTTAGGCCAGGACATCTGAAGCAGCCGTGTGGATGTAGCTGCAGGGCTGCCACACCTCTGTCACTTCTTGCTTTGGGGGCAGAGGCCAGATTGCCCTCGGCCCCCCTCCCCAGATTTAGTAGAGTTCAGTGGAACTTTTACTTTGTCTTTGCCATATATGGTTGATAATTCTGGAAACTTCCATAACTGCTAGTGATCCATTCTTCTGAATGCTCCAGCCATTGCTGGTCTGAGCCATCCTGGGGCTAAAACCATGGGGCTGGGCTTGGCTCCCAGCTTGCTGAGATGAACCCTTCCTGTTGGTCTGCCAGCTTGCCTTCCATGGGAGATTTGTTTCTCTCTGTCACTTTGTGGGTTCTGTAGCTCTAAAATTTGTTTAGCATCATATTTTCAAGGTATTTGAGGTGATTATGGGGGGAGCCACAGAGTTTTCCTGCTTCTATGCTGCCTTCTATGACTCTGCCTACTTTTCTATTTAAAACAATTATTATACCTAAGCTTTATGTGAGTTTATTGGTCTGCTTATTTATATAAACAACTTGAATTAGTTACAATTATTTCTTTGATCACAAAATCTATTATGCCACAAAGAAGTACTCCCTGTCCATTGTATTGACTTGGTAAATGTAAACTAAGGAAGAATACATTGTATCTTATTGGAGAAGCATGTTGTCCATATTTCCACCAAAATTACTTTTTACTTTTGGGTCAACTTAAATGGCCATAAGGGAGGGAGACAACAGTAAGACAATATTTTGTGAATAAAAGCATATGGGAAGTGTCAATTGAGTCAATCAATCTCCCTAAGCTACCTGAAAATACATAGCTTAAGCAGAGGACAGTACTTCTTTTAATCATTCAATTAATCAAGAATTTTAGAAATACTATGGCTGAGAAATCTTTTAAAGTCTGACTAACATGGTGTGAAATTGCATAATAAAATGTTTGGACTGATTGAGGAGATTTGGTCTTTTCCAGTGGGTTTTGTACAAGCAAGCAATTCTGAACATCGACATTCGGCACTTGGCAGCAGAGAAGAGAGAGATGTTGTATCCAAGCCTCTAAGAAAGTATGGCTTTGTCAGGGGAAGAAAGGGCATCAGGAAATAAGAAAGTCACATTCCTCTTTCCTTAAGAGGTAGCACTGGCTAGGAGATAGATCAGGAAAGATTTTAAAAACAATGTAGGTTGAACTTTAACTTGAAGAAGCAGATATTTTAGTAGCAAAAATTATTCAGTAGTGCCTCCCCCAAATACAGGAAATGAAGTAGATATTACATGATTTGGAAATGACTAGACACATTGGCATACGTGGAATAACATTGTGTCATGAAAACAATTCCTATGAAGAATACAGAAAAGCAAGAGGAGACTTAGATGAACTGATACAAAGTGAAGTAAGCAGATCCAAGACATCAATGGATCCCTTGACTAAAAATGTAGCTGCAAGAACAGCAATTTAAAATTATATGATTATAATGCATGAGACTAATGCCAAAGTCTAAATAGGATAATGATTCCCTCTCTTCCTCTAAGCATTTAGAAAAATAGTAACAACAACAATAGCCACAGGTATTTATATAGTCACCTACGATTTGCAAAGCATTTGACAGATCTTTCATTTTTTCCCTCAAAATCACCCTGGAAGACAGGTGATACTATTATCCTGAGTTTGCAAATAAGGAAACTGAGATAAACTTCAAATACCAACCCCCCCAAAAAAGAAATCTGTCTCTTAAATAAGGTCATATTCTAAAGAAGGAAGCTGATATAGTGGGGAGTTGGAAAGCAGAGAAGAAAGGAGAAGGAAAAAAGGCTACTCAAGTAGATGTGACCAAGGCATCCAGTAAGGAGGAAAAACCTCAGTAGAATGAAGATTGGAGACAGGACAGAAGTGAAAATGGCCTAGACCCATTACACAATGGTGGTGCTGTCTGAGTCCTCCCAAGTCAGAAGAGAGAGCCAAAAGGCAAAGGGAAGTCAAAGGTGAGAAAACTGCTGGTGAGCAGGCACTAGTGCTTGTCATCTGTGCAATAATGCATTTAGAACAGTTAATAGTGTTGCTGAGAATGATGATGATGACGATTAAAATGGCAACTAATTGATTCAGTTATGAAATGGGTATAGACATACACAGTTCTTTGGGTGCTCACTGAGAAAGACTACAGTGATAGCAGGAAGTGGGGCTGCAATCACACTCTAAAAAGACACAGAGGGTACAGGGGTCAACCAGCAGTACAGTGAAGTACAGTGACAGGTGATGGAAAGAGGTTTTGAGACAATGGATGGAGTGCTGGGCCTGAAGTCAGGAAGACTCATCTTCCTGAGCTCAAATTGGGCCTCAGTCACTTACTACTTGTATGACCCTGGGCAAGTCACTTAGCCCTGTTTCCCTGTTTCTGCTCTGTAAAATGAACTAGAGGAGGAAAAGACAAAGAATTCCAAGACCTTTGCCAAGAAAATCCCAAAAATGGGCCACCAAGAGTTGGAGCAACTGAAATGATTGCACAACAAAAGGGTCCCACTACCTCCTAAGGCAGCACATTGTATATATGGACAATTCTAATCATTAGTGATCTGTTGTTGTTGCTAGTTCTCACTTCATGCTGAATTTCTTTTTTCCTGTTTGCCACTGCTATTTGTTGTTCTTTATACAGCATTCTAAAGACAAGCATTTTAATTCTCTTTTCCATGCCTTAGATTTTGGAATACTTCAAAATAGTTATCATGCTCCACTCCCAACCCCTAAGCTCAACCATTCTCTTCTACAGAATAAAGGGCCCCTGTTCCTTCAACAAATCTTCATATAGAGTCAGTTTTGCATCTGGTTCTGCTCATTTGACAAGACATGAAGCTACCTTATCTACAAAATAAGGAGTTGGAACTGAAAAATCTCTAAGACACTTCAGAGCTCTAACTTTCTGTGACTCTATGGCTATAGACTTGCACTTAATCTTTTCTTTTCACAAGAGTAAAAATTGAAAATTCAAACAAAGGAATGACCTTTAGCTATTTTCACTTTTGGGGGCCTAAAAAAAGAAAAAAGCCAAAAGGTGTGAGCCCACACATACAGAGGAAAATGAATTTCAAAAAACATCACTCTTTAGGCTTTTGATTTAGCTAACTAGAATTTAAAGACAGCAATTCTCTGATTTGGTGAGGTTTGTTAGGTGACCCATTAGATGAGAGTAGTTAGTAAAAAGGGTAATTTAGAGCTCTCTTGAATATCTAGAAATCAAGTAAATTCATTTTTGTTTTTTACTTTTTGGAGGGCAGTTGGAGTTAAGTGAATTACCCATAGTCACATGGCTAGTAAGTGTGTCAAGTGTCTGAGGTCAGATTTGAACTCAGGTCCTCCTGAATCCAGGGCTGGTGCTCTATTCACTGCACCACCTAGCTACCCCTGAAATCAATGAAATTCCGTCTACTTTTATGAAGATTTTCTCCAGCTCAGATGGCCCTTTTAATTTTTCCATTCTCTCCCTACCAAATAAATCTTGTTTTATATTTCACCCCATGTCACCCTGCCATATCCAATCTGTTTTTTATTCACTTATGGAAATATAAGGCGTAATTTTGTTACTCTTTAAGTCTTTTAATGTTAATCACTTTTAAATTATTGCCCCAAATTGGAGTTTCTTTTAGGGATTGTCACACCCTTTACAATGTTTGGCCAGTCAGATACCCATTGCATGGGTAAGGTTGAAAAGATTCCCATTTATAATTTGCTTCCAAGGAAATCGTTTCACAGACAAATGATCTGGAGTTATCTTCTTCTTGATATCACGATGGGATAGCTTCACCCTTCCCCCTGCCCCTTTCCATCTCTCCTCAAATTTCTTGGGTGGATTTCTAGAGAGTTTGAACTTGATTTGCATTTTGTTCAAATTGCTTTCAATGTTCCAAATTTTGAAGGTCTATTTTTTCCTGATTACATGGAAAATACTGTCATTAACTGGAGTTAGTGAATTTCAGTTGCCGGCTTCCTAAATTCAGGTAAATTGAAAATGGCCTCAGAGATTAATAGTCATTCTACAATTTGCTTTTGATCCAAAGCCCTTAGAATTGCTTTCCCTTTCAATGTTCACCAAGACTTCGATTCCACTTGATTGTTGAATCCTTAACCACCCAGACTCAAAATCTGGGTTTCTAAAATACTCATAGTCACTGAAACACTATCTACTGACATTTTACATTCTAAAGACACTGTTTATACTACAGAGGATTGTTTAGGAATACAATTTCTGCTGGAAAAAGGTCCAAACAGGAGTTAGTTTACTATATCCAATCATGTTACTGACCCATTGTATCATCTTTTCTTTTGTTCACTTCCAAGCTTTCATAGGCAATCCTTTCCATGAAGATTCTCAAGTGGCATAGCTTTCTTCCCTCCCCAGACTCAGCATGTAGGCCTCTTTGATAGACTGAAGGTTTAAAAAGCAGTCATTGTTATGATGCTAGATTGTCTTACATGCATGGGCCTCTTTACATGTTTGTCATCTAAGAAGAATGAATGATATTTACTGTGAACTTGCTAATTATTTTATGCTCCTCTCAAAACAAGCGTGAATGGAATCATCCTAGCTCATTGAGGCCGCCATTTGCAAGGCACCCCAATAAATGCTGCCTCTCCAGGGCCGAATCCTATGGAGTAGCAATTGACAAAAACAAAATAACAGAAAACCTTAAGGCAGAAACCCGTGTCTAATGGGGCATTTAACAAAGTTATCAGTTTTGTATTTAAACCACTAAAGACAACAGCCTGCATAAATTGAAAGGCTGTTATACAAACACACTTGAAAATGTGATATTTACATGGCAACCAGCTTATTATATTTACATGAACATCTGGTACAGGTTCACTAAAACCCTAAAAACAGATGGACATGAAGAAAGAGCTGGTAATTAACAAAGCTATATGTTGATTAAATCAGCATGTGGTTAATTTTAATGATTGCTGATCTTTATTAGGGTTGGTGAGACTTTTCAAAAATCAAATCTACTTGAGCTGACATGTTGATTGGCCAAGAAGCTGCTGGCAACGACAGTGGGGGTGAGCTTGCTATTTCGGGATTATCACTACATCATCCTGTCTGCATAAAACTGTTTTCTTAAAAGTTAAAAAAAAAATAGGGAGACAAAATGTACTGCTTCCCCAAACCTTCTAGGACTGAAGAGATCTGAGAAAGAGACCAGGGTAGATAGGGCTTGTAGAATAATCATATTTAGATGATTTCTGTGCCGTCTGCCTACTCTGAGCTACCCTAGCTATCTTGCTGCCTCCTGCTGCCCTTGGTCCTACAGCTACAGAGGGTAAAGCTTGGTGCTCTCCAGCTTGGTAACCACTGGTTGCCAGGCAACCACAGATTCACTGCAAGAGTCTTAGCTCCATCTCTTCATGCATTTATACCACTGTTAGTTTCTATTCCTTACCTTCTCAAAGTTTAGAGGGGAAAAATGTGAGTGTGTGTGTGTATGTGTGACAAATAAGTATGCCTCTCCTCATGTGTGGAAGGAGAGTTCTGGGGACTTACGAACCAATATCAGCACGATGGAGAAAAGAGAGCCTCTTGGGATGAAATGGACATCTAGTGTTCCACAATAGAAATTCCTCACAAATTCTGGTAACAAGGTGGCAATTCATCAAAGAAATGGAAATAAAAGTGCCCATTTTCACTTAGGTAGGGTATACTTTATGTCTGCCATCCAGTGAGCAGAAGGTTGTTTTTTGTGTTTTTCTATTAAGCATTATAGGGCTTTAGGGTGGCTTTACAATATGTCAATGCTGACATCCTTCTTATTGAGAATACAATAACAATAGAATTGCTTTTCTGGCTCAGATTTTGTTTTTCCTACATGTATGTTGCAGGAAATTTTGAGGGTTTCCACTAAAGGGGTAAAGGACACCTTTACTAGGTGTTGTTGCTACCATCCTCAAGTGGAGAAAAATACAAGAAACTGTGAGACATTATGGCTCAATGGGAAGACCAGACAGGTTGTGGATGTTATAGAAAGCTTATATTTTTACATATACCTGTGAGTAAAAAAAAAAAAATCACTCTGCTGCTTAAAAGTGGGCTGAAGGCTCTGCACAACATTTGGAACATAACTGTTATTCAACATGCAACAAGCTATTCTTAAGGACTTTGTGCAATGATTTCTCATTAATCTTCATGCATCTCCATCTCAGGAGAACTAGACTATTGTCTGTTCTCTGTACACATCTCCAATCTTCAACCTTCATACTACCTTCCTCGACCTCTCGACAATGCCACATTTGTTTCCCATTCTGCTTCTTGGAACACCTACCTCCTTTCAAGGCTCAGCTTATGGCCCACAACTTACAGGCATTTTTTCTAACTCCCCCAACTGGAAGTGCCTTCCTTCAATATCACAATGCTCGTACCCATCTGTAAACATGTTTTTTTTCCTACCACTAAAATCAGGCTCCATTCTGCCATTTATAGCCTTAGAAAGTTGAATGGAACACAGGAAACTTCAGTTACTTGCCCAAAGTCACTGAGGTAGTAAGTACCAAGGGAAGATTGTAATTCTGGGCTGTCTGCCTATGAGTGAGACAAAATATATACTCTGTCACACACAAGTTTAGACTATTTTAGAATACAAAGGAAGTGAAGGAAAAGAGTATGATGAAAGACTGGAAAGGAATCTAGGGCTTCAAATGTCAAAATCAGTTTGTATGTTGTAGGCAAAGGTAAGCCAGTGTGATTTAGCTTAGAAGACTGCCATGATCCAATTAGTAATGAGGGATAGGGAGCAGTGGGAAGGATGATTTAGACTGAAGGTAGTAAAAGAAATTCAGAAGAATCTAGGTGAAAAGATCTGAGGTCCCTTAAGAAGAGGGAGGCTTAAGTGCAGTTGAATAGAGAGAATGAATGAAAGAGAAATAGTGAAAAGTTATAGGATCATAAGAGATAGAATGATACAACAGATGGGAAACTAACCTCAGAAGCAGAAATCCTGAGTTCAAGTCTGATCTCTGGCACATGCTGGTTATGTGACCATGGGCTAGTATTTAAGATTATTGGTCATTTCCTCCACCAAGAAATTGACAAGTCTACTTCTGTTTGAATGGATTGCAGATAATACCTAGCAAAGAACTAAGAATCTATAAAACTGACTCACTTTTCAGAAAAGGAAACAATGATTCAGGGATGAACCAAGCTATAAAGGATCACATCAATAAGAACCAAGTTGGAGTGTTGGAATTCTAACTAAGATCCTTTGATACCAGAGTCAGGCTCCCCCCCCCCCCCCATCAAATGATGTTATGAAGACTTGAAAAGCCAATTTGATGTAAGGGATTTATCCTATGTGCATTTCTTTTAAATCTCTTTCACTATTTTTCATCAAAATCTTATCTTTTGGCTCTCTGATTTTAGGCAGAAAAATAAATATATGCACACACAAACATAGACTCACATATGTATTATCTACATGGGGATACATGTGTCTTTCATGTTTGTATGTTTTGTGTGCACACAGGAGTTTCAGCATTTTGAAATTTCCTCCTCTGTAATCTCAATCTCTGCTTAGATTTTTAGGGCTAGAATAAAGGAAATTATTGGTGAGAGATTAGTCATTTGAAATCAGAATTCTAGGAAACTGTTAGTAAATAACATGATAATCACAAGGAAGAAACCAACAATTGTTTAAACCAACATTGGCTCCTTTTAATGACATAGCGATGCTAATAGGTATGGGATTGCATGCAACAGAAACTGTTGGAGAGGAAATCTGTTTCCTTATCTAGCACTTTCAAGATGCAGAGAGAAAAAATTGGCTATCTTGCCCTGCAGGAGAGTGGAGGGGAGGGGATGAGAGGGAGTATGATGAGGGGAGGGCAGGTTGGGGGGGGAGGGTTGTTAGAAGCACACACTTCTATAAAGGGACAGGGACAAAGTAGAGAATGGAACAAGCGGAGGGAGAGAAAGGAGGGATGGAAATACAGTCAGGGTTTCACAATATGTCCATTGTAGAGATGTTCTACATAACTACACCTGTGTGGCCTATATTGAATTGCTTGTTTTTCCAGTGTCTGTCATCAGTGGGTGATGAGGGAGGAAGGGATAGAATCTGCAGTTTAAATTTCTAAAATCAAATGTTACATATATATATATGTGTGTGTGTGTGTATATATGTATATATACACACATATATACACATATATGTATATATAACATACATATGTTATATTTATAATTGTTATTATTTAAATGCAACTGGGAAATGGGTTATGCAGGCACTGGGGTAGGGAGATCCATCTTGCCCTACTGGAAAGTCAGAGGAGTGATGGGGAGGATATAGAAGAGATCAGATTGGAGGAGAGGGTATACAGTGGGATCACTGTTTTGGGGTGGTGGGTAGGGGAAGGACGAGAAGAAAACTTGTAACACAAAATTTCATGGAAATGAATGATGTAATCTAAAAATAAACAAAAGTTAATTAAAAAAAAACATATCGACAACAAAACCACCACCATTGACACCAGTGGTTTAAAGGCACTGGCTTTAAAGCAGGACATGTCACAGATTCATCCATCACTAACAGAACATGAAAGGAAGCCCTTGTTCTTTTCTGTTTAAAAATTGTCTGAGCACAATCTCAATTAAAATTCTCAGCCACCCCCCAAAAAAAGATACAAAGAGTGTGACTCTACTATTCCAACCCCCATTTAACCCTCAATATATCTGTTGTCCTTTAAGATTTACAAAATCATTTACCAGGTTTGATGTATCCGAGTCTCACAGCAAACTTATGAGGTGGGAAGCTCTAAGTATCAGTATTTCCACTTCATAGCTGAAGTAACTGGAGTTCATGGGGGTCAAGGGACTTCCAGACAGTGACACTCTTTAATATCATCATCATCATCATCATCCTCCTTTTTCCTCTTCCCTTTCTCTTCTTTCTTTTTTTTTTCTTCTTTTCCTTCTTAAAATTACTTGGATTTCATTATTATGTAAAACTCCATTTTTGAAAACTTTCATAAAAATGTACAACTCATTGATAAATCATAAGTTACCAAATTTAGAGAGTTGGGGGGGGGCAGGGAGAGCTGTAGTGACATACCCATGGTCACACAAACAGAATGTTACAGAAGCAGAAGTTGAATCTATGTCTTCCTTACTGCAAACACCATCACAACATTTCTCACATTTTATCCTTAGTTTACAAATAACTTTGAATGCTTAATAAAAGAAACCAATTCCAGTTTGTATGTACATGTAAGAATACTACAAATTTAAAGGGTGGTATCATCCTTTAGCTTTTGTAATCTCAGTAGTTATCTTGTATCTTTTTTCTCTGACATTTGGGAATATGAGAAGAGTTGTTTAGATTGTAAAGGCTAATCAAAATTCTTTTTTTTTTTTACATAATCATATTTTCTGGGGCTCTTTTGCTATAATGCAAAATACTTCATATTCTTTTTTTCTGTTTTTTAATTTCTTTTATTTTTCCACATTTATAAGTAAAAACAATTTTTGACATTTGTTTTCAAAACTTTGAGTTTCAAATTCTCTCCCTTCCTCCTTCCTCACCTCATCTCATCGAGAAGATAAGCAAACATATCCAAACTAGTCATGGTGTGAAAGAAAATGTAGACAAAAGAAAAAGCCTCAAGAAAAATAAAGCAAATTTTAAAAAAGAGTATGCTTCAATCTTTATTCAGATTTGATTAGTTCCTTTGCTGGTGTGGATAGCATTTTTCATCATAATTCCTTCAGAGTTGTCTTGGGTTGTTGTATTGCTGGGAATATTGAAGTCATTAATAGCTGATCAGCTTAAAATATTCCTGTTACTTTGCACACAGCATATTTCACTTTGCATCAGCCCACAAAAACATTCCCAGATTTTTCTGAGAACATCTCGCTCATTGTTTCCTTTAGTACAATAGTATTCCATCATAGTCACATACCATAATTTCTTTAGCCATGCTCTAATTGATGGGCATTCCCTCAATTTCTAAGTCTTCGCCCCTAGAAATGAGCTGTTCTTTTTTAAAATACATATAGGTCCTTTTCCTTGTCCTTGGCCTTTTAAAAAATCTCTTTTGGGATATAGACCTAGTAGTGGCATTGCTAGTTCAGAGGGTATACATGGTTTTAAAATCTTTTCAGCATAGTTCTAAATTGCTCTATAGAATGGTTGAATCAGTTCAGAACTCTGCCAACACAGCATTAATGTCTCATTTTCCCCACATTCCTTCCAACCTTTGTCATTTACCTTTTCTCTCCTATTAGTCAACCTAATAGGTACGAGGTAGTACCTGAGAATTGTTTTAATTTGAATTTCTCCATTTCATTAGTGAGACTCACACCTGTACCCTCTATGTATACTCCTTCTAACTACCCTAATAATGAGAAAGGTATTATGAGTTTCAAATATCATCTTCCCATGTAAGAATGCAAACAATTTAATTTTAATAAATCCCTTATCATTTCCCTTTTCTGTTTATCTTTTTATGCTTATCCTGAGTCTTATATCTGAAAGTCAAATTTTCTATTTATCTCTTGTCTTTTCAAGAAAGCTTGAAAATCTTTTATTTCATTGAATATCTATTTTTCCCCTGAAGGATTATACTCAGTTTTGCTGGATAGGTGATTCTTGGTTGCAATCCTAGCTCTTCCTTCTCTCCCCTCCCCCACCCTGAAATATCATATTCCAAGCCCTCCAATTCTCTATTGTAGAAGGTATTAAATCTTGTGTTATCCTGAGTGTGACTCCATGATACTTGAAAAGCTACTTTCTGGCTACTTGCAATATTTTCTTCTTGACTTGGGTATTTTATAATATTCCTGGGAACATTCATTTTGGGATCTTTTTTCAGGAGGTGATTGATGAATTCTTTCAATTTTATTTTTTCATCTGATTCTAGAATATTGGGGCAGTTTTTCTTGAGAATTTCTTCAAAGAACAAGCTCTTTTTTCGGTCATGGTTTTCAGGTAATCCAATAATTTATAAATTCTTTCTCCTGAATCTATTTTCCAGGTTGGTTGATTTTTCCAATAAAATATTTCATATTGTTTTGTATTTTTTGGTTATTTTTATTTTCTTTTATTGTTTCTTGATTTCTCATGAAGTCATGAACTCTCATTTCCTCCATTCTATTTTTTTAAGGAATTATTTTCTTCAGGGAAGATTTGGACCTTCTTTTTGACTCACCTGATTCTGCTTTTAAGGTCATTTTTTTTTCTTCACTGGCTTTTTGTAACTCTTTTACCATTTGTGCTAGTCTGTTTTTTATGGTATAATTTCCTCTTAATTTTATTCAGTATTTTTGGTATCTCCTTTATCAAGCTGTTGACTTATTTTTCATTATTTTCTTGCATCCCTCTCATTTCTCGTCCTAATTTTTCCTCTACCTCTCTTACTTGATTTTCAAAATCCTTTTTGAGCTCTTCCATGTCATGAGACAATTCATATTTTACTTATAGGCTTTGGATACAGGAGCTTTGATTTTGTTGTCTTCTGATGTTGTAGATCCTTGTTCACCCCGGTAACTTTCTATGGTCAGATTTTTTTCTGTTACTTGCTCGTTTCCACAGTCTAATATTTGATTTTAGTTGTTTTTTTTTTTTTTCTTTTTTTGGTAAAAGTAAAGTTCTTTTTCCAGGGTGGAGAGTACAGTTTCCCAAGCTTCAGGGATTTCATAGAGATATTTTCAGAGATTCTTCTAGGGACCTGTAAGCTATCATTTCTTTACAGGTGGAATCATCTAAGGAGAAGTGTTTACTATGCTGCTTGCCTGTGCTCTGCTTTGTGAGCAATCACAAATGCTCTTTTCTGCTCTGGAATCATGCTTGCCAGCTCTGTGGTGCTGGGGCTCCTTCTTGCCCTGGGACTGCCATGCAGCACTGCATCCCAAATTTAAGTATGGGCAAAGCAACAGATCCCTGCCTATGTAATCTCCTTCTAATTAGTTGTTTGACTTTGTTGCTATCTGTGGGCTGTGAGCTCTGGAAGCAGCTACTATTACTGCTGATTCAGTCACTCCCAAAACCTGCTCCTGGTTTTCTGGGGCTGGGGCTGTGCTGACTGGTCTGTACTGGGCTGTGTTCCTCTCTTACCTGGTGCAATAGATCTTACCTTCTGACATTCCAAGTTGTCTATGGCTAGAAATTTGTTTCACTCTGTCTTTTTGTGGGTTCTGCTGCTATAGAATTCATTTAGAGTCATTTTTTTAGTTTTTTTTAATTGACTTGTTTATTTACTTTTAGTTTACAAGATTCAATTCCACAATCCCTTGAGTTTCAAATTTTCATTTAGAGTCATTTTAAATGCATTTATAGGGGACTGGGGAGAGCTCAGGCAAGTCCCTGCCGTGATTCTGCTGTGTTGTCTCCACCTCAATAGTTGGCACCCTTAAAAATATTGTTTTAGGTTTACTACATTCTCCTAATATCAAGAAAAATCTGGGAGAGTGACAAGCACAGTCAAAAGATGTCTTGTACCAAATACGGAAAAGAAATGGATGCACAGGATAAGAAGGTATAGATACCTTCAATTATTGGGGATCATAGCCACATTTTTTTTTATAATTGATTTGTTTATTTACTGTTCATTTATAAGATTTAGTTCCACAATCCCTTGAGTTTCAAATTTTCTTCCCTCCTTCCTCCCCCCACCCCCATGACGGCATGCAATCAAGTGTAGGATTTGCAAATACTTTCACATTGGACATTAGTCTGGTTGTGTAGAAGGGTTGTAACTGCTGGAATGAACAATGGGAAAGAGGAAACAAAACTAAACATGGAAAAGAACGAGAGCATGTAGTTTGCTTCAGTCTCCATTTAAACTCTTTTCTATCTAGATCTTTCCCTGAATGTAGACATCTCCTTCCATCCTGAGACTTTTAGAGTTCTCTTATAACCTTGCATTGTTGAGAAGAGTCCAGTTTATTAAAGTTGGTCATCACACATACGTTGTGTTTGTCATTGTGTACAAATTCCTCCTGATTCTGCTCTTCTCACTTAGCATCAATTTGGATAAGCCCCTCCAGGCCAATATGAAGTCCATCTGCTTCTCATTTCCTATAGCACAATAGTATTCCATTACATTCATATACCATAACTTGTTTAGCCATTCCCCAATTGATGGGCATCCCCTAAATTTCCAGTTTTTTGCCACCACAAAGACAGCTGCAATACATATTTTTGTACATATGGGTCCTTTTCCCACTTCTGTGATCTCTTTGGGGTATAACCTCAACAGTTATATTGTTGGGTCAAAGGGTATGCAATTATTTATAGCCCTTTGGACATAGTTCCTGATTGCTCTCTAGAATGGTTGAATCAGATCACAACTCCACCAACAATGCATTAGTGTTACAATTTTTTCCACATCCTCTCCAGCATTTGTCATTTTCCTGTTTTGTCAACTTAGCCATTCTGACTGGTGAAATGTGGTACCTCAAAGTTGTTTTGATTTGTATGTCTCAAATCAATAGTGGGTTTAGAGCATTTTTTTCATATGCTTATAGTTATCTTTAATTTGTACCTCTGAAAATTGCCTGTTCATATTTTTGACCATTTATCAATTGGGGAATGACTTGTATTATTTATAAATTTGACTCAAATCTCTGTATATTTTAGAAATGAGGCCTTTATCAGAGACACTCATTGTAAAAATTCTTTCCAAATTCCCATGTCCCTCTTAATCTTGGTTATACTGGCTTTGTTTGTTCAGAAACTTTTCAATTTAATGTAATTAAGATTTTCCATTTTGCATTTTATAATGCTCTCTAACTCTTCTTTGGTGCTAAAGTCTTCCCTTCTCCATAAATCTGACAGGTAAACTATTCCTTGCTTCCCCAGATTGCTTACAGTATCAGCCTTTATACCTAGATCAGACACACATTTAGATTTGATTTTGGTATATGGTGTTAGATATTGGTCTATGCCCAGTTTCTATCATACTATATTCCAGTTTTCCCAGAAGTTTTTGTCAAATAGTGAGGTTTTTTTTTTCTTTTTTTGTTTTTTGTTTTCCCAAGGAATGTTTATTACATGTTTATTATGTACAAGTTGCTAGGCCAGGCATGGTATATATAAAACAAATAAACAAACTAAAAAACTCTTAACTGTCTCTGCCCTCTAGTTTAAATAGTGAGTTCTTATCCCCAAAACTGGGGTTTTTGGGTTTATCAAACAGTATATTATTATAAGCATTGACTATTGAGTCTAGCCACATTTTTGACAGCATCAGTCCATTTGAATATTTGACTGTAGCCTTAACAGCTGTCCTGATGACTAAGTATAGCAGGTGAAGTCACAGTAATAGTGAGTGGTTTGCATTTTTGACTCACAAAACAACCTAAATGAGCCTTAATAGGATTAATAAAATGGAGGAAAATGAGTCTTGTAGTTATAGATTCTTTTCAGAAGTAATAGCAGGGAGTACAAACTGAGACAGCTCATACTTCTTCCCTCCCACTGTCTTCTATTTTAAATTATTCCTTGTATGTGAGAAGAGAGGTAGAGAGAGATAGACAGGTAAAGGGACCTTTAAGGTTCTCTAGTCCAATACCCTGAGGTCACACAACTAGTTAATTGAACTAATTGTCCTCTGATCCCAAATCTGTGCCACTTATCACAGGGGAAAATCAATAGTGGTTATAGTCTGTCTTCTTTGGCTCTCCCCACTTCTCTCTTTCCCTCCTCCTCTCTTTCTCTATCCTGACTCTTTTTTTCTTGCCAAATCAACTTACTTCTATCTGCCCTGTACAAAGCATTGGTTTCAGTTCTGTAGAAGATACAATAAAAGTGACATGAAATCCTTTCCTTCAAGAAGTTCACATTCTATATATGGGAGTGTGCCTATATATGTGTACATCGACAGAGGGCACAAGATCAATTGAATAGGAAGGTATGATATTTTAAAAGGTGAAATTAAGAGGTGGGAGAGGAATAGAATGAGAGGAGACAGGGAGAGACAGAATGGGATCAATTATTTCATATAGAAGAGGCAAGCGATAACTGTTACAATGGAGGGGAAG
>CM053586.1:360641089-360657813 GCA_028646515.1 Pseudochirops corinnae
GACATTCTTTAAGCCAGGAGAAGGCTATATATACGCCCGGATGTGAGGTTTTGGTTTGGGGCTTACTTTGAGAAGAGTTGTGTGATTTGGCCAGAAGAGACTCTGGGCAGCTGTTGAGCGCCCCGGCTGTGAAAAACCCAGATGTTGGTGCTTCCCTCTCTGGTAACTGACTAGGTAACTGATGGAATGGTCAGATGCTGGAAGCCGTCTGCTGATCTGTTTTTCTGTTTGTTTGTAACTTCTGTTTGTATTCTCTGAAGTTCAGGGTGCTGACTTTTCCCCCTGAACTAGTTAAATGATATGCTTGATTAAAGTAAGATTGTTAACCCATTTTGAGGTGCTTTCCTTTAGAAAAGCAGATCTAAGAACCTGTGCTTGTAGCTGCCCTAGGTATGCTAGGGTGCTTGCTGTTACAAAAGGGAATGGGTCAATCTTACTCTCATTGAATTTGGCTTAGGGAGGGAACGACATACACCATAATTGGGTATCCTGCCCTGCAGGAGAGTAGGGGGGAAGGGGATGAGAGGGGGATGATGGAGGGGAGGAGAGGGAAGATTCGGGGGGGGGAGCGTTGTTAGAAGCACACAATTCTGTAAAGTGACAGGGACAAAGTAGAGGATAGAACAAGGGGACGGTGGGATAGAAAAGAGGGAAATATTGTCAGTGTTATACAATATGTCCATTGTGTAGATGTTCTGTTTAACTACACATATATGGCCTGTATTGAATTGCTTGTCTTTCCAGTGGGGGTAGGTGATAAAGGAGGAAGGGAAAGAATCTAGAATTTAAAGTTTTAAAATCATATGTCAATATATATACAAAAATTATTATTATTATTTACATGAAACTGGGAAATAAGATATACAGGCACTGGGATAGGGAAATCCATCTTGCTCTACCAGAAAGTCAGAGGAGTGATGGGGGAGGATATAGGAGAGAGCAGATTGGGGGAGGGGGTATATGGTGGGATCACTGTTTTGGGAGGGGGTAGGGGAAAGATGGGGAGAAAAATTGTAACTCAAAATCTTGTGGAAAAAAATTATGTAAACTAAAAATAAACCAAAGTTAATTAAACAAGTAAAAAAAAGTCACAGAGATTCCCAAATGAAAATGGGATACTACAGCATGACCTCACACCATGTCATACATAATGTAAGGCTATAATTTTTATATAAAAATGTAAATAAACACTTTTCAATAAAAAAAGTTCACATTCTATTAGAACAAATTAGAGGCAAAAAAGCATGAAAATAAAAATAAAATACATTTAAATAACAATCAATAAAAGCAGATATAGTTTACTTCTCATTTGAACCAGTGAAGAGAATGGTTAAATATATTTCAAGTCAAGCATGTTAAATCAAGTAAAATTACTGTATATTTTTAAGTGGCTATGATGTGCTTGAGATTGACAGAGGAGAAGGTAATTGATCACTGTCATTAGTCGAGGGACTGTGGCTTAGAAGTGAGAGAGCTAAGGCCAAGAAGGGAGATTGAGCCTGTATTCACAAAGTCTCCAAGGCCATGTGGCATGAAGGAAGGATTTTTGAGGCAGTCTTCTACTAAGCCCTGATTGTCTCTTTTGCTCCTACATTTGATTGAAGGGGTCTTTCCCATGGCTTCTCTCTTCATAATCCCTTGCTGGTAATGTACTACAGTGTACTCACAACCACTACACACATACCCTTTAGCCTTCATGTGATTTTCCATTTCAATTCTAACTCATCAGGTCCCTTGGAATCTCATGTTTCCTTCAAGACTCAGCAGAAGTATCACCTTGTACATGAAGCCTTCCTTGATTCTCTCCCTCCCACCGTTTAACAACAGTGAGAGCACTTAACCTGGAGTCAGAATGAACTCAGTTGAAATCCAATGTCAGATGCTTATTAACTGTGTGACCCTGGGTAAGCCACTTAATTCTGAGCTGCCTCAGTTCCCGTTGATTGTAAATTGGGAGTACTATTTGCATCTATCACCCAGAATTGTTGTAGAGATCAAAGGAAATAGAATTCATAAAGTACTTAGCACTATGTCTAGCACATACTTGACACTTAACAAAGTTTGGCTTCTCTTCTTTCCTTTCTATTCCTCCCAAATTACTTTATATTTATTTTATGTATTTACCATATATGCTTACTCATGTATGTGTTGTCTACCCCATAGAATGTAAGCTCCTTGAAGGCAGGAACTGCTTCAATTTTATCTTTGTAGTTCCAGCATCTGGCACAGTACTTGGCATCCAGTAGACAATTAATAAACGTTTGTAGGTGGATTGACAGACTATGGAATTCCATTACTCCCAGCCATAGAGAAGTTACATGAACTTGATGGACATGGAACAATTTGGAGGGATGGAGTATCATCTTGGCCATTTGAATATCTCCCAAGTTCATCATATCATTTGTAATGAGAGCCCCAGCCCTCAATCAAACACCTTGACTTCAACTCCTCCCTGTTGTAATTACTGGCTAAGGCTGGCCAAGTGAGTTCCCTTGTTGGACCTCAGTTTCTTCATCTGCAAATAAAGGAAGAGATCAGGTTTTGTGATCTCTAATGTCCCTTCCACCTTTAAATTCTGTGATCCATTTTGTATTGAGTAAACTCAGACTGAAAGATATTCCTTTCATGGGAAGGGGGCTTTCTCAAATAACTGACCTTTATTCACCCATAGAGGTAGTGATATTTTCAAAAAACAGTCACATCTGACAAGTCACAGCAAGGGAACATCAGTTCTTTATTGAAAAAGGAGGAAAAAATTGTCCTGAGGAATCCATTGTCCTGTCTGTAATCAGAATCCCTGTTACCAAACAAAGCCCATTTTGGCAGTTTCTAAGGAATGCCGCCAAGCCTTTGCTTTGTTCTTTTCCCTAGGTTCCATGCTACCACATTAACATTGCAGTACTTGGATACAAGTATCTCTGTCCTTCTAAGTGGCAGCCAGTGGTGTATCTCTACACAAAACTGCTGGCAGCTCCAGAGGTGAGGCATTTCCACCAAGCTCACCCCACCTCCAGTATTGGGGTTTGAGCAAAAAAATCATTTCATCAACTTAACCAGGAGATGCATGCTGCTCCAGTCTATATTTAAAAAAAATAATAATAATAAAATAATTTTCAGAAGCTCTTAAAGTATGCTCCTGTCAAAGAGAGAACATGACAAGCTGACCTTATCACAGAGCCCGGAATATAGTTCCAATTAAAAAAGACCAGGTTGTATGTGGGGGGAGGTGCCGGGGGGAACAGAATCTCAGATAATAAATGCAAGGCTCCCAGATAAGCAAGATGGACCATATGCTACAGCGTATCTTCATTCTCACTCAGCGATCACAGGGATCAACCAAACATTGTTAGAAATCATTTCACTAAGCGTGAATGCCACTGCCGAGATTAGATTAATTAAAATGATAAACCCCCAAGCACAAATCAAAAACACCTAAGAACAAGAAAGGAAGCAAAGAAGAGACAGGGAGTACTGCCAAGAAGCGCTCTTTCTCTCTCGTTCTCTCTCCCTCTCTCTCTCTCTCTCTCCCAGTTCCCACTGGTCCAGTGTGTTTGGCCAGCCTGCAATTTTGAAGAAAGGGAGATAAGTCTAATGCCAGGTATGTGTGAGCTAGTAGGTCTGGGCTTTGCTAGGAGTAAAGTGCTGGAAACAAGGGAACCTTATCTTGGCCAGAGCAGGAGGCACATGGTTTCCCTGGCTGAGGGGAAGGCCTCAATTCATGGCACAACCTTCCAACAAATAACACAATACTCTGTTGCCAAGAGCTTTGTTTCTTCTTAATTGAACTCCACAGGCAAAGGGTACAAGTTGCTGAGACAGATTTCAGCTTGATATAAGAAGAGAAAACACACTTACATTTTGAGCTAGGCAAAAATGGGAAGGCCTGCATCTAAAGGAAACATTTTTCCTCTCACTTGAATTCTCCCACATATGAATAGATGAATACTTACCCAGAAGGTTATAGATATATGATCTGATAAGAATCCATAGGGGATCTGGAGAAGGATGGGAAGATCTCAGTGAAGCAACAATGTGATGTGGTAGTTAATGGTAATGTAGGCTGCATTTAGGGAAGTGGTTTCCTAGACTAGGCAGGTGATGCCTCTATTTCTTCTCACCCTAGTCAGACCATATGTGGTGAATATGTTCATTTCTGAGACCACATTCTTGGGAGGTTAGAGAGAATGCAAATGAGACTGACCAGGATCCTGAAGGATATGAACATTCTAAAGAAGGTCCTGAAGAAGAACCTTAAAATCACACCATTGTAGGACTGGTTGAAAAAAGAAAACTAAAAATGTTCAGCCTAGAGGAAAAGAGACTTTGTGAGGGATGAGGTTTGTACAGAGTGGGGGTGATGGCTCTCTTCAAGTGCTTGAAGGGCTCAGTTTGAACCAGAAGATGGTGGTGGAAGTGGCAAAGACCTATGTTCAGGCAAAGCTCTCTAGTGGCTAGAGCTATCCCCACATGGCATCCATTGTTTAAGAAGATAGATGGGTTTCCTTTCACTCCATGTCTTCAACCAAAGGCTGAATGACAGATTGTCAGGTATACTTGTAAAAGGAAATTATTGGCAATTTAAATTTAATTTTTAAAAAATTATTGGGAAATAGAAAAATCTAAAAGAAAGCTAAAGAGAGTGCATCAGACTTGGGAGCATGATGTAGACCTTTATCTCAGTGGGAAAGCATGAAATGATGGCCCTGGGGACTTCCTCTTTAAATAGAGAATCTGAAAGGAGCTCTCCAACACCCAACCTCCACTCTTCCCAAGCTGAGTCAGATAGGTGTCCCATGCCTCAAGGGAGACTGAGGAGGTGGGAGTTTCAGGATTGATGCAAACTTGCAAGAAGGTGAATTATAGGTCAAAATGATGAAATCCAAAAGATGCAATGTAGCCCCATAAGTCCTTTCTACCAATGAGATATTACGATTCTGAATTCAGGTCCAGGTTAGAGAAGTTGACATCAGAATTTCATTATAACACTGGCATTGTTGTTCAATCCAACAGGCATTTCTCTCTTGAATCCTAAGTACATATTACTCTATACTATGCAATATCCAAAATACATTGTTTCATTATTTTGTCTTAATCAATGGGGAAGGTGACACTGTTTTCTGCAGGGAATAGGAGGGAATGTGAGTCAAGGTGTTGCTGGAAGAGACTACCAGCATCTGTGCCTCCTATCCATTGAGTCTAGTACGTACTTGAGGCTGTGGGCTCTTCAAGACAATTTCCATGTGTAGAAACTGGCTATGGGAGGAGAGGAGCTTAATAAGAATTGATACAATAATGGCTAGCACAGTGCCTGGCATGTACATAAATGTATGTTGATTTATTTGCTGACTGATTCATTGGAAAGGCAAATAGAAAGGAGTATCTGAGTACATTTTCAGCCTAAGAGATATACAGAAGAACGAGTGAGAATAGTGTTGTGACCATGGTAGAGGCACCTTGCATGAGTCCTGAGATGAAGAAAAGAGAAACTCAATTCTTTTGCCTCCTGCCCCACTCCCCATGCACTGAGTGCTGATGAGTTTCCATAAGCAGGATTTGGGAGGTGACAGGAAACATCATGCAGTCCAGAATCCTGTGCTCAGGTGGTGCTGAACTCTGAGTGGTGCTGGTCACACTCTAAGACAGTAGAAAGCTTCCCTTAAATGGCAGCTTTAGCATTAGCAGTTGACAGCAGGAGGGTCAGGAGAATCACCAGCAGTAGCTCAGAAAAGCAGGGAATAAATAGTAGCTTCAGAGCAATGTGGAAGAGCAGAAGGCAAACTTTCTGTCAATAAAGGTTATGGAGACAGAATGGATGATCGCCCACAGGGAGCTCTGGGGCCTTCCAAAGGAACTGAGGCAGGAAGAAGACATAGCCAGCAGGCCACACAGCCACCTGCCCAAACAAGAGAGTGAACACTTTCTGATATTTGGTCCCTCTCCCACAAACATAGAAGTCTTCAGGAGATGATGATCATTTGGGGATGCAAGCTGAGCATTATCTTATTTCGTGATTCCTCCTGTCATTTACTTTGCTTTCTGTTCCAATGAATTATTTGGCTATTTGATTTTTTTTCTTACTGGGATATTACTGGGATATTGGGAAGGGGTGTCCAAAGACTTATTTTTTTCTTATTTATATGGAAGCCAAGCAATGTGTGATTCCTAAGTTGAGTGTGCTCTTTCCCTCCTACTCAGAAGAGTTTCTTTGTCAGTAATGTCGTTTGGATTGTAGTTGTCCAAATTGGATGTCCTAATTTGAGGGGAGGAAGATATGACTTCTGAGGAGTGATACAAGGGAGCACTGGGTCTCAGCCTGGCCCTGTTCCTTTCCCCCTTTAAAGATGTCCTCCTATCTAGTATTCTGCCGTCCCTCTGTATTAAGTAGATCAACCTCTCTCTTTCTCCATCCTCGTAACTCTCCCTCCAATGAAGAGTAACAAGCCCAATGCCACCTTCCTTACACACTCTACATTGGAAGCAGATTTCTGAAGGCTTCTTTGGGACATGACAGTCTCAACCTAGTGGGCAGTGGAGTGGAGTGATGAGAGGCCTGCTTTTAGAGTAGAAGCATACAAGTTCAAATCTTGACTTTGCTCTTTAAAATCCATTTGGCCCTGGACAAACTCCCTTACCCCTGTGGGTCCCCTTGTCCTCATCTGTGAAACAGAGGGAAGGCTAGCTAACCTGTGACATGCTTCCCATAGTGAGATATATGACTAATAGTATGGCTTCAAAATCCCCTTCCATTTCCCAGGGACCAGCCCCAAAGTCGGTATAGTAATGATTTCTCCCCTTGTTGGACAGAATTTGTCTTAATGAGTTTTATACTGTTGTTTTCACATCATAAATCACAAAACTAATTTGAGGCTCTCTTCAACGCTACTTGCCCTACTTGTGGTTTATGCTTTTTGCCATGTGTCGAAACGGCAATACTCAGCTTTGGATCAGAGGAAAAGTCTAACAGCCAGCTAATAACAAATAGTGCACAGAAAAGCAAACAGAGGGGCAAGGGTGATAATGGGGACTGTGGCAGAACTTGCAGGCATTCATCACTGCAGCTTTTGTGTGTTTATGTGTTTGGCTTTTCAACTTACTTTGAGGCTAAGAAAAAATCCCCTTAGAAATAAATTCAAAGTGAAAAGGAGGATATTCAAAAGTGTTTGCGGGAGTAACAAAACTCCCTCAATAAGCAGGAAAATTTGAAAATTGCCTCCTCACAGACAGGATGTACATCCTTCCTGGGGTAATTCCTAGAAGTAACCCTCGGGGTAATTCAACTTCTCAGTAAATTCCTAGATTCAGCCCTAGGCACAAGGCTGCCCTGAACTCAGTCCAATAGGTCCCAAAGACACAAGGAAACATGAGTCAAGAGGACTGTGTCTGGACCTCTTTTCATGTTTTTCTCTAGGGAATGCATGCTGGGGTAGAAAGCCTGGCTTGGACATTCAAAAGTCCTCTGCCCATCTTGTGTCGTTTCATAAGTGCCACATAATTTATTCCAAAACCAGTGCTTCTGTCTATTTACCTGGTTTTCAATGGAATGAAGTGACTTTTATACAGTGACTTAATCATCAGGTCCCTTTTTTTTTTTCCTTGTCATTAAGCTATAGATTCCTCAATCCATTTTAACATAGCCCAACAGAGAATGGAATCTGCTATTTTTAAGAAAACTGAATGGCACTGGAACTTCCTTGTCTTTCCCTTCACATTTGCTTCTCTGCTTTCTAGATCATGTTGCTTGCTATAAAAATATCTGACTTGAAAGGGTTCAGTTGAGACTTAGAGCACAGATGTGACCAGCACCCAATGAAAGGCCAAACAAGTATTAACAGAAGAAGACAGAGCCAGTGATTCAGGGTTGAATCTGGTTGCCTTCTGTACAACTTTACAATCTACAGAGCATTCGGTGGCTATAAGGGAAGGTCGGTAATGCAAGTAGTATCACTTGGGTTTTTTTTAAACAATCTTTTATTTATTTATTATAAGTTTTCAACATTCAATTCCACAAGATTTTGAGTTACAAATTTTTCCCATCTTTCCCCTACCATCCACCCCAAGATAACAAGCCTACTGAATACCCCTTCCCCCAATCTGTTCTCTCTTATATCCTCCCCCATATCTCCCCCCAGTTTTCTAGTAGGGCAAGATGTATTTCTATGTCCCACTGCTTGTATATCTTATTTCCCAGGTGCATGTAAAAAACATTTTTTAACATTGGTTTTTAAAACTTTGATTTCCAGGTTCTTTTTCTTCTACCCTCCTTATACACCCCGACTGGGAAGACAAGCAATTCAAAATAGATTGTACATGTGGAGTTACACAAAGTGTTTCCTTAGTAGTTATATTGTGAAAAACTACCTATATTTCCCTCCATCCTATCCTGTCCCCCACTTATTCTATTTTCTCCTTTGACCCTATCCCTTTTCAAAAATGTTTGCTTCTAACTACCCTCTCCCCCAATCTGCCCTCCCTTCTATCCTCCTCCCTCTTGTCCCCTTCCCCCCTACTTTCCTGTAGGGCAGGATACCTACTTGAGTGTGTATTTTATTCCCTCCTTAAGGCAAATTTAATGAAATTAAGGTTGACCTATTCCCTTTCACCTTCCTGCTCTTCCCCTTCATTGTAACAGTTTTGCTTTTCCTCTTTTATACTAGATAATTTACCCTATTCTATTTCTCTCTTTCTCCTTCTCTGTTTATATTCCTCTCTCACCTCTTAATTTGATTTTTTTAGATACCATTCCTTCCTATTAAGATGATCCTGGTCCTTCTGTTTCTGTACACATGGACACACATATATACACACACTCTCACAGGTGTATTTATACACAATACACCCTTGTATACATACTGTATATATGTATGTCTTTATATATATTCCTTTCAACTATCCTCATACTGAGAAAAGTCTCATGAATTACAATGATCATTTTTTCCATGTAGTAATGTAAATAGTTCAACTTTAATAATAACCTTATGGTTTATTTTTCCTGTTTACTTCTCATGCTTCTCTTGATTCTTGTATTTGAAAGTGAAATTTTCAGTTCAGTTCTGGATTATTCAACAAGAATACTTGAAAGTCCTCTGTTTCATTGAATGACCATATTTTCTCCTGAAGCATTATACTCAGTTTTGCTGAGTAGGTGATTCTTGGTTTCGATCCTAGCTCCTTTCACCTTTGTAATATCACATTCCGAGCGCTGAGATACCTTAATTTTGAAGCTGTTAGATCTTGTGTTATCCTTATTGCATTTCCACAATACTCAAATTGTTTCTTCCTGACAGCTTGTAATATTTTCTCCTTGACCTGGGAACTCTAGAATTTGGCTATAATAATCCTAGGAGGGTTTTTTTTTTTTTTGCAAGGGGGAGGGAGATCTTTTTCAAGAGGCAATTGATGAATTCTTTCCATTATGATTTTGCCCTCTGATTCTAGGATATCACGGCAATTTTCCTTGAGAATTTTTTGAAGGATGGCATCTAGGCTCTTTTTTTGTTCGTAGCTTTCAGGTAATCCAATAATTTTTAAATTATCTCTACTGGATCTATTTTCCAGGTCAGTGGTTTTTCCAATGAAATATTTCACATTGCCTTCTATTTTTTTTCATTTGTTTGAATCTGTTTTATAGTATCTTGATTTCTCATAAAGTCATTAGCTTCCATTTGGTCCAATCTAATTTTGAAGGATTTATTTTCTTCAGTGAGTTTTTGAAATTCCTTTTCCCTCAGGGCAGTTTGGCTTTTTAAGGTATTATTATCCTCATTGGCTTTTTGAGCCTCTTTTGCCATTTGAGTTAGTTTATTTTTTTAAAGACACTTGGGAATTTACTTAATTGGCTATTAAGTAGATTTTTCAGATTGCTTTTAAAGAGCATGAGTTTAAGGAAATCATTTCAATAAAACACTTTAGTCAATTAACAATGTAATAGAAGCTGGAAAACATTAGTTAGTGGTACCAAACTCCCCATCTATATATTGACTATTTATCCTGCAGTTCTGCTGTAGGAAAATTGAAGGTAAGAATGTTAAAAACACTTTAAAGAATAACATGCCCAGGGCATCATAATAGCTACAAGACCACCAGGTGTTACTACCCTCATTCTCTGACATTCTTCCCATGGTGGCTTCTGCTGTGTGTACACAACTCTCTTACTTACTGACTGACCTTAAGTCTTAGACTGAACCATTTAAGAAATAGATGAAGTCTCCTTATTCTTACATTCTCACAAGGCCAATCCCACCCACCCCAATCCTGAGCTACTGATGATGTGAATTTCATTGCACCATTAAATCTGATACTTTGAAAGATTTGAGACTCGAAAGAATGATGCAATAATTAGTTTTCCAAACTCACCTGCTTTTCATTACTCCAGCCCTGACTTCAATGAAAATACTGAACAATATATTCCATGTGGGATCAGGAACAATTTCAATGACAGGTTTAAAACTGTTGGCTTTCCTTACCCTTGTCAGTACAGGATTGTACTTAGTTATGTTTTATTTTTGGAAACCACATTTTTACCCCTAGGCCATTTCCTTTTCTTTAAAATTTTTAATTTATTTGTTTTTAGTTTTCTACAACCATTTCCATGTGATTTTGAGTTATAATTTTTTCTCTCCCTGTCTTTTCCCTATTCCCACCCCAAAATAACAAGCCTACTGAATACCTTTTCCCCCAATCTGCTCTCTCTTATTTCCTTACCCTTCACCCCACTAATTTTATAGTAGGGTAAGATGGATTTCTATACCCCAGTACATGTATATCTTATTTCCCAGTTGCATGTTAAATATATATATATATTAAACATTTCTTTTTAAAACTTTGAGTTCCAGATTGTTTTCCTTTCTTCTCTCCTCATCCAACCCTACTAGGAAGATAAGCAATTCAATATGGATTGTCCATGTTTAGTTACCCAAATCATTTCCATTATAGTTATATTGTGAAAGGCTAACTATATTTCCCTTCATCCTATCCCACCCCCTCACTTATTCTATTTTCTCCTCTTGCCCTGTCACTTTTCAAAAATGTTTGCTTCTAACTACCCACTCCCCCAATCTGCCCTCTCTTTTATTCCCCTGCCTCTTATCCCCTACTCCCCTATTTTCCTGTAGGGTAAGATGTCCAATTGAGTGTGTATGTTATTCCCTCCTTAGACCAAATTCAATGAAAATCAGGTTGTCCCATTCCCTTTCACCTTCCTGCACTTCCCCTCCATTGTAACAGTATTCTCTTGCCTCTTTCATATGAGATAATTTACCCTAATCTATCACTCTCTTCCTTCTTCTCCCAAAACAATTCTCTCCCCTCTTAATTTTATTTTTTAGATATCATGCCTTCATATCCAATTCATCCTGTGCCCTCTGTCTATATATACATGAACATACAAATATGCACACTCACATATATATATATATATATATATACATATATATGTGTGTGTATGTATATATATATATACATATACATATATATGTGTGTATAGATATAGATATAGATATAGATATATACACATACATACATATATATTCCCTTCAACTATCCTCATAATAAGAAAAGTCTTCTGAAATACAAATATCATTTTTTTCCATGTAGGCATGTAAATAGTTCATCTTTAATAAGTTCCTTGTGATTTATTTTTCCTGTTTGCCTTCTCATGCTTCTCTTGCTTCTTGTATTTGGAAGTCAAATTTTCTGTTCAGCTCTGTTTTTGTTTTTGTTTTTGTTTTTTCATTAAGAATGCCTGAAAGTCCTCTATTTCATTGAAGGACCAAATTTTCCCCTGAAGTATTATACTTGGTTTTGCTGGGTAGGTAATTCTTGGTTACAATCCTATCTCTTTTGATCTCTGGGATATCATATTCCAAGCCCTTTGATACCTTAATATAGAAGTTGCTAGGTCTTGTGTTATCCTGATTGTTTTTCCACAATACTCAAATTGTTTCTTCCTGAGAGCTTGCAGTATTTTCTACTTGACTTGGAAACTCTGGAATTTGGCTATAATATTCCTAGGATTTTTCTTTTTGATATCTTTTTCTTTTCCTTTATTATCTTTCTTTTTCTTTTTTTTTCTTTTTGGAGGGGGGAAGGTAGGGCAATTAGGGTTAAGTGACTTGCCCAAGGTCACACAGCTAGGGGTGTGTGTGTTTCTGTGTGTGTGTGTGTGTGTGTGTATGTGTCTGTGAAATTTCTGAGGCTGGGTTTGAACTCAAGTCCTCCTGACTCCAGGGCCAGTGCTCTACTCACTGTGCCTCCTAGCTGCCCCATTAGCTTCTTTTTCAAGAGGTGATTTATGAATTCTTTCAATTTATATTTTGTCATCTGGTTTGAAAATATTAGGGACATTTTTCTTCATAATTTCTTTAAAGATGGTAGACCATGCTGCCCCTGTTCCAACAAAGTTACACACTAACCTTTTACTTTTTTGTTGGCATTTGTGGATTGAGCAGTCTGGAAACCACTACAGCTGCTGGTGATTTACTCTTGTGAAGTCTGCTCCAGCTGCCTCTGATTGGGGCACTCCTGGGACTAAAACCACAGCTCTGTCTTAACTGCATATGGCTCCCAGCATGCTGTGATAGACCCTACCTGTCAGCCTTCCTGGGCATACTTCAGCTGGAGATTTCTTTCTCTCTTTCACTTTGTGGGTTCTGTAGCTCTAAAGTTTTTTTAGAATCCTTTTTTTTTATATGTATTGTAGGAGGTGAAAGCCAAAGCTACATGGAAGTCCTGTTTCTACTCTGTCATTTTGGCTTTGCCTCTCCAGTTTACTTTTTAAGGTGTTATTTTCTTTGCATTTTTGGGATCTCCTTTAGCAGGCTATTAACTCATTTTTCATGATTTTCTTGCATCATTCTCATTTCTCTTCCCAATTTTTCCTCCACTTCTTTTACTTGATTTTCAATATCCTGCTTGAGCTCCTCCATGGCCTGTAATCAATTCATATTTTTCTTAGAAGCTTTTGATGCAGGGGTTTTGATTTCATTGTCTTCTTCTTGTTCCATATATGATGATTTTTGTCCCCAAAAAAAGGATTCTATGATCTGATTGCACTTCCTCTGCTTCCTCATCTTGCCAGCCAATTATTTGACTTCTGAGCTCTTTACCATGGTAGAACTCTGCTTCCAGAGTAGAGAGATCTGTGTCCCAAATCACTGGGGTTTTCACTGTTGTCAAAGGACTGAGGAGGGTGCCCTCTCTAGAGCCACCACAAACTCTGGCACACCGGCCATATAGTCCAGGACCACCACCCAAGACTGGGACCCAGTTCCATGCAGGTCAAAACAAGAGTGATTACCCTCTGAATGGTCACTTGGTCCCCATATAAACTGTAGGCCAAGAGCTCTGGAGACAGCCATGGGGCAGCAGCTGCAGCCACTGTGCCTCTAATCCCTCTCACTCCAAGAGCCGGAGCCAGTCTGTGCTCCTCTCCACCCAGTTCTAACAGAGTTCCCTACTGACCTTTTGCTTTCTCTTTGATGTTTATGGTTTGAGGAGTCTGGAAACCACCACAGCTGCTGGTGATTCACTCTCCTGAAGTCTGCTCTGGCCAGTCTGGGCTGCTGATTGGGACTACCCTGTGTCTGGGAGCTCATGGCTCATGCAGGACTGTGCTCGCTTCCCTGTTAGGTGCAATAGACTCTTCCTGCTAGCCTGCCAGGCTGCCTTCAGTGTGAGACTTGTTTCTCTCTGTCACTTGATCAGTTGTGTGGCGCTGCAATTTGTTTAGAGTCACATTTTACCAGTACTGAAGGTGATTGGAGCCAGAGCTGAAACAAGCTCCTACTTTTACTCTGCTGTCTTGGCTCTGCACCCATTGTAGTACTATTTAAAAAGGGAAGAAACCAAGACTCAAACAACTTGCTTAAGTCACAAACTATTTGTTGATATGCTGAAGATCCAAACCTGGGCTCATCTAACTCGAGTCTATTGCATTCAATACTAGAGAAGCATGGCGAACTAGAGAAAAGACAGAATTTGAGTCAATTTAATTTATATATATATATATACATATATACATGCATACATATGTGTATAGACACACACACATAACATATAAACATGTGTATATACACATAAGTATGCATGTATATATGTTTATATAACTATGACTATCTATATTTAAATTAATCTAGAAGTCTATGGGGGCACTTCCTCCAACAGTCAATTGATTAATCAATCAACACATATTTGTCTAGTACATTCTATAAGTCAAAGTCTATGATAAACTCTGGGAATATGAAGACAAAAATGAAAGTCTCTGATCTGAAGAAAATCACACTCTATCAAGAGAAACAGAATGTTCCAATTTGTATATATAGAAGAGGAAACCAACTTCAGCCCATCCATAACTTCCATTCTCTATGGCTTTTGGCCTTCACCCTTAAATCACACATCTTCCACAGGGGATCACACCCTTTCCACAGGCTGGAGATTTGGGACCTACTCTCTCAAGAAGGTGTGGATTCCAATTCAGTGCCCTAACTGTCACTTCTTCTCCCTTGCTGTGTGATTGGCCCGTTTCAATAATAGGGGAAATGAAACCTCTGATGCAGGGGTTATTATGATGAACATCTTTTGTAAACTTTAAAACATTAGAGAAATGTGGCTTAGGATCATTACTCCTTTATGAAGAACATTTTACATGCACAAGGAAAAGCCCCCAGAATTAGGGGGAAATGAATAAAACACAATATTGCCAAATCCTAGGAATCCTAGATTTAAAAGGAATCAAATTTTAAAGACACAGAAGGTGAGATTGAGAGTAAGTCATTTTCCCAGGGTCACATGGTGTTATGGGAATCTAAAGATCTTCCCTGCCCCTAGGCCCTTTGATAGGCTTAAGTGGCTCTGAGAACCTTCCCTGATTTGGAAGTACACTGTGCACCCTCATAGGCTGAATGTGGTCACCTGGAGCCTGTGGCAGGATGCTTGTTTTTCAAGAATGCCTACGCCTTGTTGCTTTGTGATTGGGCAGTGGGTCAAGAGGACTGTGATATTCGCTGATCCAGGAGAAGGCTATATACGTCCTGATGTGAGGTTTTGCTTTGGGGCTCACTTTGAGAAGAATTTTGGTGTGATTTGGTCAGATGAGACTCTGGGAAGCTGTTGAGCCCCCCTGGCTTTGAAAAACCCAGATGTTGGTGCTTCCCTCTCTGGTAACTGACCACATATGGATGTAATGGTCAGACGGTTGGAAGTCTGTGTGTTGATCTGTTTCTTTGCTTTTAACTTCTGCTTGTTAACTTGTGTTTGTATTCTGTTTACATTCTTTGAAGTACATGGTGCTGACTTTTTCCCCTGAACTAGGTAAATGATATGTATTTGATTAAAGTGAGATTGTTAACCCATTTTGAGTTGCTTTCCTTTAGAAAAGCAGATCTAAGAACCTGCGTGAGCAGCCACCCTGAGTATGCTAGGGTGCTTGCTGATACACATGGTTAGTGACTATTGCATGATTTTGCCTGAGGTTGGCCAGAACTTAATAAATGCTTACTGATAAACTGACTGCAAGAATACTACTCTACTGCAGAGTTTTTCCCAACTTCATCCTCATGATTATTTTCCTGTTCCTCTTTCTAATTCAGTGTAAATCTTCACAGAGGCAGGGGAGTTCAAGAGCTTGCCTGATAAAGAAAGAAAGAAGGCTTGATGCAGGGTGGGAGAGGAGACAAAATATTGACTGAGGATGCACATGATGAACATGAATAGAAAGAACAACCTCTGAGGGTTCAGGAGGAATGCAGGTTTGAATTCAAGTGCTGACATTTCTCCTGGGATACCTTAGAGGAGTCACCTATCTTCTGTAATTCTCATTGCCCTCATGTTTAAATAAGTTTTATTCTTAATTGGTGTCTTTTTTTCCCCATTACCATAGTTTCCCCTAGTGTTCCTGCTCCTTCCACACCCAGAGATGCTCCCCATTTAACAAATAGTACTTTTTAAAAGATAAACATAAGAAAGAGGGAAACAGAATAACTGCCTACTCTATGGATATTAGTGACTCATTTGTCCAGTGTGGTATAATGTGTCATCCTGCACATAGGCTGAATACTGTCTCAGACACTTATGTGTCCATGGGCAAGTAAGGCAACTCTTAATACTCTCAGGTTCCTCATTTGTGAAATGGGAGTGATGATAGCTCCTGTAGTACTCATCTGTCATACTTGAGTAAAGGATAAAACAAGTTCAAGCCTATAAAATGCTGTGGAAAACGTAAAGTGAGATAGAACAGGGAGCATGGCACAAGGAAGAGGGAGCTGTCTTCAGAGGCAAGAACACCTGGTTTCAAGGCCTCCCTCTTACACTTACTATCTGTGTGACCCCAGACAAGTAACTTGGCCTATGAGTAGTTAAGGCAACTCTAAAGGACTATCAGTTTTGGAGACATCACCTAACCAACCTTCAGTAATAGAGAGAATTTCTTTTATTTTTTTAACCAAAATGATTTTTATTCGATAAATTAACCCATTTATTGTTGGACTATGGGCTATAGGTATTTGGTAAGAAGATTTTACTGGTCTTTAAATTCCTTCAGTCTTCTTTTTTTTTTGGTTCCATGAATATTTTAATCAAATTTTTATTTTTTTCATTTTTTTTTAAATTTTATTTTAGTTTGCATCATTCATTTCCACAAGATTTTGAATTACATATTTTCTCCCCATCTTTCCCCTACCCACCACCCCAAAACAGCCATCCCAGTGTATACCCCCTCCCCCAGTCTATTC
>CM053586.1:360658313-360709386 GCA_028646515.1 Pseudochirops corinnae
AATGATATGCTTGATTAAAGTAAGATTGTTAACCCATTTTGAGTTGCTTTCCTTTAGAAAAGCAGATCTAAGAACCTGTGCTAGTAGCCGCCCTATGTATGCTACGGTGCTTGTTGTTACACACACCTCCACCAATTCTTGCTTCAGGTGTACCAGCTGGACTGTGTTCTTCTATTTCCCCCTGGACCAACAATGTTCTACACTGACCTTTTACTTTGATTTTTGGCATTTATGTATTTAGAAATCTGGAAGCCACTACAGCTGCTAGTGTTTTACTCTCATGAAGGCTGCTCCAGCCACTCATATGATCAGGGCCACCCAGGGCCACTGTCTCTCAGGTGGGACTATGCTCTACTACCAGCACACTGTGATGGACCCTTCCTGCCAGCCTGCTGGGCTTTCTTCAGCAAGGGATTTTTTTTCTCTCTTTCATTTTGTCGGTTCTGTAGCTCTAAAGTTTATTTAGAGTCATTTTTTTACATGTATTGGAGGAGGTGGAAGTCATAGCAGCACGGAACTGCTGTTTCTACTCTGTCATCTTGGCTTTACCCCCCCACCCCCAATGCATTCTTGATATTGCCGCCAAAGTGACTTTGCTCTAGTGAAGATCTGACCATGATGAATTTCCCCACTTAATACACTTCAGCAACTGCCTAGTACTCCTCAGACCAAGTCCTAATTCCTCTCTTTGGCATTTAAAGTTCTTTATAGCCTCCCTTTGTCCCACCTTTCCAGCCCAAGTACACATTAGCCCATAGCCCGTCTACACAATTTTTGGCTTACCCAAACTCTCTGTCTTGGTTTTGTTTTACTTTCCCCTTTGCTGGGGAGAGGGACATATACAACACATCAGCTCTGCTCTCTCTGCGCCTTTGGACTGATCTTCTCTCTCCCCTGCCTAGGTTACTCTTCTTGCTCCACTCCAGCTCTCAGAATTCATGGGTTAATTGAACACATACCTCAAGCTCTCCTTCAGCTGCTAGTACCTCCCACCCCCAAAAGACATAGTTTAGTATCAGATTCATATGCAGAGACTTATGCAGCAGCTAGGTGACTGAGTGGATGGAGTGCGGGCTCTGGGGTCAGTAAGACTTGAATCCAAATCTGGCCTGGTATACTTTATGGTAATGAGTATCGGGGTAAGTCCTTTAACCTCAATCTGCCTCCATGTTCTCATCTGTAAAATGGGGGGGGAGGGGCATTAATCATTCTTATCTCCCAGGGGAGTTGTGAGGATAAATTGAGACAATATTTCAAAGTACTTTTCAAACTTTAAAATGCTCCCTAAATGGACCCTGTTAAGACACTCACATTGTTTCTCCTGGTTAGAATGTAAACGCCCCAAGGGCAGAGATGGTTTTGGCTTTTCATCCTCAAGGTAAATCTATTACCTAGCTATAGTAAGGGCTAAAAAGAAATGCTGATCCTTTACCAAAAGCATGAATTCCCTCTCCTACATTGCTGTCCAGGAGACATAACCCAGCCTCTGTGCAAGCATCTCACCATGTAGAGAACTCACTGCTTGGATAAGAGGTTGATTCCTTCTAGAAAAGAAGCAAATAAGACTTGTTTCAGGAAGATTCTCTAAGATGAAGTCTCCAACATGCCTCCAAGCTGAGGCAGCTTCATATTAAGCTTTTAGAATATAACTGAATGCCTTCTACTGTGGACACATTCAAACAGACCTTAAGGTTTTGAGGGTAAAACTTCTTTTCAGGCTGTTAGGAGAGCTGGGGGGGGGGGGGGAACCTCTTGTTAGGCTGTTAGGAAGGCTTTGAGGGGAAATCCCTTGTTAGGCTGTTAGGATGACTGTGAGGGAAAACCTCTTGTTGGGCTGTTAGGATGGTTGAGAGCATAATTCTCCTTTTTCCTTGGATAAACTCTCAAAGGAACATATGAGAGAGGTATGGTGATAAGGGTGGTTTTGAATAAAACATCTTCCTGTGTTTGCACCCATTCTAACTCACTAAGATAAATAATAAAGTTGTACATAAATTGAGGCACAAGGAAATGAAGATTGTCTTTAGAGATAAAAACTCTGTGATTTAATGTTCAAGAAATTCACACAATGTTAAACTTTCCCTTTATAGCCACCTCTCTGCAGGAACATGCTGGGGGAGACTGCCAGCAGATGCCCCACTCAATTACAGGGAGATTTCCACAGCTGGGATAGCTAACCTCCAAGTGGATGTAATGAAGTCATTCTTGTCCCATAGTAGGATCATAACTCTCAAGCTGGAAGGAATCTCTGAGGTCCCCAGTCCCAGAGCAAAGGGACATGGACACTGAGGGCTGGCACCTGGCATGTGAGGATCCCACACTATTGTTTATGCACTAGATTCTCCTGGGTTGGGCAAAAGGCAATCAGAGCACCAGGAGGGCAGTATATGCAATGCCTCATAATTATATTTTAGTAAAGAGATTATTTTTGCTTAGAGGAGAAACAAAGCTACAGCATTTCTGCTGTTTATGTCAGTAGATGATAGTCTAAGAATCCATCCAGTAGCATAGTGAAGTATGTTAGACTTGGGCTTCCTTTCATGTATTGATCAGACAACTCTTTCTCCAATTCAACTAGAGGCAGTGATAAGGCAGGTGTAAGAGCTAGAGCTGGGGTCTTGGATTCAGAGTCCTGAGTGTGAATTACAAAAGGCAAATGATATGTAGGATCACACTGCATATTAAGAGAATTATTCTTAATCAGTAAATTTGATGACATTGTCAAATAATATTTTGATGATAACTAATTTTTGACATTTAACTACGTTTCCAGAAAAAAAAAAAATTCCATACATATGGAAAAACGCATTCACAAAATCCAGACTCTGTAGATCTCTTCCTCTCTCTGTTCCTCAGTTTCTTCATCTTCATCTTTTACAGAATGACAATGTTTACCTTACCTCAAAGGCAGGAGATGAAAAATTATTTTGTAATCATTAGGGTGCTGAATAAATAGGAGCTATTATTATCCAAAAGATAGGCATAGGTCCTACACTTGTGAAACTTCTTGCAGAGGCTTGCAGAGGTTTTGCCAGAAGCTCCCCACAGGGATCACAAAGAATTGGACACAACTGAAATGACCAAACCACAACAAAATCCTAGCTCATGTTTCATTGGTTTGCCTGCCTCCAATCAGTCCTATGAGTTGGGCATTATGGAATGGAGGCATGTTTGGAGAGGAGCTTAGTTCAAACCTTTTTTTCTGCTGCTTACTTACAACCTGGGACACTTGAAACAAGTCATTTAAACCCTGTAGACTCCTCAGTAATATTATTTGTAAGAATAGGGGTTTGGACAAGATGACTTCTTATGTCTCTTTTGACTCTTAATTCTATAATCATGCCTTACACATAAGGAAACTGAGGCCTTGAGAGGTTAGATGACTCACCCACAACCACATACAACCAGCATAGAACCCGTTCTTCTAATGCAGTGGTTCTCAACCTTCCTAATGCCGCAACCCTTTAATACAGTTCTCATGTTGTGGTGACTCCCAACCAGAAAATTATTTTCGTTGCTACTTTGTAACTATAATTTTGTTACTGTTATGAATCATAATGTAAATATCTGATATGCAGGATACCTTGTTACAAACTGAACATAACCCACAGGTTGAGAACTACTACTCTAATAGCTATAACATAACCCTTGTCTTCCCAGAACCCATCCCTAGAAATCTGAATGCAGAACCAATCAGACTGCTGTGAGACTCTTCCAATGACCTCAGTCTGTCTCCCTGCCTAAATCCTGCTAGCATTTTTATACCTCAACAGTAGTGGGTCTAGACATTTAGGGTTCCTGCCTTCAGAAGATACTTGGCTGCTCATGTCCCTTTGATGAATCCTTAAATAACACTCCTTCTGGTAAAGTGGAAACCTAACCTACCTTGCTAAATGCCCTGGGGACCTAGGAATAATTGTCCTTATTACCTGTCTTGCTTCTGTGCCCCCTAGATCCTTCCTCTGATTAATTTGGATATGTCCCACTCCTCCAAACTAAGGTCCAAGAGCACATTCAATCCAACCTGAAGCTACTCTCTCCTCTAATTAAACTGAAAGCACCTTGGAAACAGTGAATGTCCTGATTTTCTATTTATATTTCCAGGACTCAACACAATGCTTGGCACACAGTAAGTGTTTAAAAAGTATGTCCATTTCATTCCATGCAGTTAATAAAACGCAAGTCTTCTGCATTTTTCCACTCAATTATGCTGCCATTAATACTGAACATTTTGGAGGTGGAAAACATCACCCAAGGTGAGGAATCCCTGAAATTGAGTTACCGCAAGGATAAATTTTTAATTCTTCAAAAGTGATGAACTCTTTTCAACTGTTCAGGAAAACTAAGAATTCATTTAGCAAAAACTCCCAACTTTGGATTGTCTCAACTATTCACATTTCCAAGCAATTGCAATATCTCTGTTCACAGTCCTTTAGCATTGGTATTCAACAAAATGCTATTTGATAAACAGAAAGACTCTTGGATCTTTGTTTCTTTTATTTGTTCATTTTAGAAGGGGTTTTACTAAAATAGCATTTCCAAATTGGCCCAGGACAAATAAACTGAAACACCTAAAAGTTCAAGGTGGTTGAAAACATAGGACTCCCCGGCACAATCAGGATGAATATTGTTAAAATAAATTCCTATGCAGAGTATTGTCAGTGTCCAATGAAGTCTAAAGTTTTCTGAATAAACTAGATAAGGAAACATTTTAATTGAATGGTGTTGAACAAGATACAAAAAAATATTGTAATCAAATCAGACATGCCCATAGACTGAATGTTGGAACCCAGGAATCGGAGATGGTTAGAACTTGGAGGAAACTTAGAAACCATCCAATTCCTCCCTGTAATGCCAAGCAAAGGAGTACTTAGCACCTTGCTTCAGTTATTCAAGTATTTAGCACCTTGTTTCACTTCTTCAATTGCCTTTGAGCCCAGCCTGTTATTTGAAGGTGGGATAAACTTTCTGAAGCTCCAGGAAGGAGAACCACCATATAAAAGCAGGAAAACAAACTGGAACATAGCAGAATTGAGAGGGAGAACCTTGTGGTATTCAGCTCTCTGTTCTTTCTGTGTTGATTTGTGTTTGTGTTACTTTGTCTAACAGGAGCCTTCTGTCTTTTGATTGTGTTACTTTGTCAGGTAGAAGCATTTTATCTCTTGAATTGTGTTACTTTGTCAAACAGATGCACCCAGTCTATAGACTTGTGTTGATTTCACAGGCAGAAAGTGAATTGAGATGACAGTGTCAGCAATGTGTATAAGTATTGCTCTAACTCTGCTAAGCCTGATGTGTGGAGTTGGACATGGAGCTGGACACAGAATTGGATGTGGAGCTGAATGCGGAGCTGGACCAGGAACTGGACCAGGAGCTGGGAGCCACCTACCTATGAATCCAGGTGATGGATGGGTGAATTCAGACAAGAGCTGGGAGCATGGAAGAAGAACCATGGTGTCTGGAAGTCAGCCTCAGGCCAAGATGAAAGGACCTTTCCTTGGGTACTTAGTGCTTACTGACAAGATCATGATTTATTATGACCTAGGGGTGGGAGCTCTTTGTACTTTGTACTTTATACACCTTAAAGATGATTGGAAGCTAGTCTCCAATCAAGGTGAAAGAAGACTTTCTGCCTGAAGAGATTGAGGCAATGTGACCTCGGGTGGGAGATTTTTTGTACTTTGTATCCCTTAAGAATGATTGCTCATTAAGGGTGATTGAGTTAAGGACATACTGAATGAAATCTTTGGTTTAAGAATATGTGGCCACTTTAGCAATAAGTTGTTATGTTATATCATTGTGAATGCTGTACTTTGGTTTCTGTGAATGTTTTGCTTTAGTTTACTGCTGAATAAATAGAAAATTCACTATACTATGTGATCAGAACCTTAGAGCTGTAGTCACTGCAGCAGTCCTCAGGAGAGCTTTCCCTGCTTGGCTTTACTCTCCCTTTCTTTTATTTAGAGAAGAAAATGGAGTTTGTGGCAGTAGCTGATTGGACCATCAACTGTATGAAGTGGGGAGCAAAAGGGATGAGGATGTGGTGCTTCATGGGATTGATGATGAGTTAAGAAGAATGTCCAGCATCTTGCAGGCAGCTGGGTAATCAAGGGAAAGGGAGGACAAAGGATAAAGCAGTGATGGAGCACCAGGAGCTGGGGAAAGTACTTAAAAAAAATTATCTCACATGATTCTCTGTGCCACCTCACTGCCTTTATAAGTGAATAGAGCTAGTTGGCTCAGTGGACAGAGTCTTTGGCCTGCAGGTAGGAAGACCTGAGTTCAAATCCAACCTTAGACACTTACCCCCACTGTGATCGTGGACAAGTCATATCACTCCTATTTGCCTCGTTTTTCTGAATTGTAAAATAGAAATAACAGCACGTAACTTGCGGGGTTGTTGTAAAGATCAAATGATACCATATGTGTACCATTGCTCGGCACACTGTCTTGTACATAGTAGGTATTATATGAATGTTCATTCCCTTCCTTTGGGAAGAGCTAAGAGCTTGGTGCTGTACTTGGAGCACTGGTGCTGTCATTCGGTTATTTGGTCATGTCTGAATCTATGTGACCTCATGAACTTTTTGTCTGTGGAGTTTTCTTGGCAAAGATACTGGAGTGGTAATTTTCTTCCCCAGTATACCTCCATTTTACAGATGAGGAACTGAGGCAAATAGAGATTGATTATTTGTACAGAGTGACACAGTTACCAAGAGTCTGAAGCTAAATTTAAATTTAGGTCTTCCCGACTCTAGGCACGGTGCTCTGTTCACTGTACCACACAGCTGTCCCCATCTATAACATATAAGATATTTAACAAATGTTTGTTCCCTTGCCTCTTGTACATTTGTGTTTTTTTATGTTTGTTTCTATGATTGTTGAAACCATCCAGAATCCTTGAGGCAAAAAGGAAGGATACTTAGCTTTCAATAGATCATGTGCAAAATGCTGGGTTGTACAGAAACCAGTACTGCCTCTGGAGTCTCAGTCCAAGAGTTTCATTGTTGCAAGAATGGTACAGTCTAAAAGGGACCATAGCCCAGTGCACTGTATGAAGTGCATGAGTTCAGTGAGAAAAAGATCGAAGAGCAGGATTTTCAGTGTACACTGAGGTATGTCAGGCTCTTTCGATAAATTATCTCCTTTAAATCTCACAACAGAGATGAGAAAGAAGTTATTTTTAATTCCGATTGAAGAGATTAGGAAATCACATGCTTAGAGAAAGCTAGGATTTCAAGGCTGGTGTTCTTGACTCCTGTATTATCTTATCCTATCATTTACAGACCCTGGTAAGACAGAGCAGAACCCTGAGCCCCAGAGCTATAGGAATGGCTGGGCTTTTCTTACTCCCACTGTCTTATCTCTGTTTCCTATTTCAGATTTTTCTGTATTTTGCTTCTATTTATGTAGTTGTTTACATGTGGTCTCCCCTGGTGCTTTCCAAGGTTCTCAAGAGCAAAGCTTATCTCTCCCTTTCCTTTGAATCTCCTACCTCCAGCCCTTAGCCCACTGACTGCACACAGTCGCTACTTAATAAATATCTATTGGCAGACTGACTGACTTTAAACTACCAGACTTGCTTCCAGCTTGGCCCCAGTGGTCATCAGTGGGGAGAGACATTACTATGGAGAGGAGGCCATGTTCCTCACCACCACCAAGTGCTGACCAACAGGTACAAATTAGCACTAGGCACAGGAAATTGGAAAGTGGCCTCTCCTGGGAACCATTCTTGTTTTCAACCCAGTCATCATAGACATCAGCCAGGGAAGAAATTCTTGTGGAGGAGACAGCCATCTCTACCAATTGTCAATCAAATTCCACACACAAAACAGGTAAGCTTGTGTAAGCACCCTAAGAGACAAGAAGCAGTATGTGTTATGCAAGTCAAATCACTGCTGCCATCACCACCTTGACCACGATCTTTCTTGAGACCCAGATGGGCACAGCCTAGGGCCCTAAGCCTGGATACCACAGGAAAAGCAATGCCTCAAGCTCAGTGCCCTCGGCTGTCATCTTAAGGAGCAACTAACACCCCCCCAAACCTGGAAATGATATTCTCAAAGCAGCTAAGAAGACATTGGTTTTCTTCATTGCCATACAACTGAAACTGCTTTGGTGCATGTCAGATTCATACAGAAAATAACAGATGAACTACTTTCTTTCTACTTCTTCATGTTTTACTCATGAAGTTCATATTTTGAACTCAAGGGTAAGACTTTACACTTTATCTCGATTCAGTTCCGTCTTATAAGATTCAATACGATGGATATAGAAATAAATGAATCTAATATAGGGAGGGGACGGCATTTTTCTGTTGTTGTTAATTCCAAATGGACACAGTGAAGAATTGCATATAATGGTGAGGTTCCACCTTAAACAACATGTTACTACATTATTGATCAAACGTCGTTCAAGCAAATGAAAATGATAGAGTCAAAGGACCTGGATTCAAATCCTGCTATGACTCTTATTGGCTTTGTGACCTTTATGAGGCACAGAAACTCCTTGGGGCTATTACCTCATCTCCAATATAAGAATGTTTATTCTTGAATCTTTATGAGAACTTTACAGCCCCACATTTTTTATTGTTGTTTTTTTTTTGGGGGGGGGAAGGCATGGCAATTGGGGTTAAGTGACTTGCCCAAGGTCCCATAGCTAGTAAGGGCCAAGTCTCTGAGGTCGGATTTGAATGCAGGTTCTCCTGACTCCAGGAATGGTGCTCTAGTCACTTCCCCATTTAGCTGCCCCTCACCATGTAGTGTGTAAATGTATATGCATTTGTTTATGCATCTGTATGCATATGTGTATGCATGTATAATCTGTGTAAATTTGTGCACATGTGCATCCACATACATGCATACATATACATGTGTGTGAACATTATGTGTATACAAGCATATATGTCTATATGTATATGTATATATGTATATGCATATGTACACATATGCATATCTGTGTATATATAAAATATTTAATGTATGTCATATATATGTGTATTTATATGTATGCATGTGTATATATTTATATTCATCAGAATATATAATTCTAGAGTTTTAGAATCTTCTATTATCATCATCATCACCATCATTATCATCTTTTTCTACTTGCAATCCTGTCTCTGTCACTATCTGTTTCCATCTCACTCCCTATATCTGACTCTTTGTCTCTGCTTCTCTCCTTCTGTTTCTATCTGTTTCTATTTCTGTTTGTCTCTCTCTTTCTGTTGCAGACTGTCTGTTTCTGTCTTTATCTCTATCTCTGCCTCTATCTCTGTCTCTCTCATCATAACATTAGATAATGAGTTACCTACAGCTTACTACAGAGTCCATAGTATCTCTCCTATTCACATTGTGATAGCCACCACTTTTCTCTAGCTCCTTAGGAACAAACATACTGCAAAGATGTTTTGTTTCATTGTGTGTGTGAGTGTGTGTGTGTGTGTGTGTGTGTGTGTTTTCTCCCTGTATACCAGCCCTTATGGAGCCTTCTCACAGGAAAGTTATATTTTGAAACCCTTACAGAAATATGTAAGACAGGTGGTTGATAATAACCAATGAATAGCACAGGAAGAATCATAAACCAAGGAGAAAAGAAGCCTGGGAGTACAGGGAGAAACTTTAAAAAATTTATTAATTCATTTAGTCTTCAACATTCATTTCCACAAGATTTTGAGTTCGAAATTTTCTGCCTATATTTCACCCCCCAACCCAAAATGCTATCCATTCTGATTACCCCTTTCCCCAGTCCACCACCACCCTCTTCTGTCCCCCTCCCCCTCACTCTCTTATAGGGCAAGATGGATTTCTCTACCCCATTGCCTGCATATTTTATTTCCCAGTTGCATATAAAAACTATTTTTTTTTGCATTTGTTTTAATACTTTTAGTTCCAAATTATCTCCCTTCTTCCTTCCCTTGCTCACCCTTATTGAGAAGGCAAGCAATTCAATTAAAGTTATATATGTGTAGTTATGCAGAACACTTTCATAATAGTCATGTTGTGAACGACTAATTGTATTTCCCTCCAGCCTACTCCACCCTCCATTTATTCTATTCTCCTTTTTGATCCTATCTCTTTTAAAAAGCATTTTGCTTCTGACTACCCCCCCTCCCTTCTGTCACCCCTCCCTTATCCCCTTATCCCTACTTTCCTATAGGTAAGCTACCCAATTGGGTATGTATGTTACTAGCTCCTTAAGTCAAATCCAATGAGAGAAAGGTTCATTCATCCCCCCTCACCTCCACCCTCTTCATCATAAAAGCTTTCTTTTGCCTCTTTTATGTGAGATAATATACCACATTGTATCACTCCCTTTCTCCTTCTCCCAATATATTCCTCTCTCACTCCTTAATTTTCTGTTTTAGATGTCATTCCTTCAAATTCAACTCATCCTGTGCTTTCTCTCTCTCTCTCTCTCTCTCTCTCTCTCTCTCTCTCTCTCTCTCTCTCTCTCTCTCTATATATATATATATATATATATATATATATAATACACACACATTATATACACACATATATGTATGTATATACATATATGTGTGTATATACACATATGGTAGGGTGTATTCCCTCCAACTACTCTAATACTGACAAAGGTCCCATGAGTTATAAATATCATCTTTCCATCTTTCCATGTGTGAATGCAACAGTTCAACTTCATTGAGTCCCTTATGATTTCTCTTCCTATTTACTTTTTCATGCTTCTCTTGAGTCTTGTATCTGAAAGTGAAATTTTCTATTCAGCTCTGGTCTTTTCATCAAGTATGCTTGAAAGTCTCCTATTTCATTGAATATCTATATTTTCCCCTGAAGTATTATACTCACTTTTTCTGGGTAGTTGATTCTTCGTTTTAATCCTAGCTCCTTTGACCTCCAGAATATCATATTCCAAGCCCTGCTATCCCCTAATGTAGAAGCTACTAGATCTTCTGCTACCCTGAATGTGTTTTCACAATACTCAAATTGTTTCTTTCTGGATTCTTGCAATATTTTCTCCTTGACCTGGGAACTCTGGAATTCGGCTGCAATATCCCTAGGAGTCTTCCTTTTGGGATCTCTTTCAAGAGGCAATTGTTAGATTCAATTTCTATTTTACCCCCTGGTTTTAGAATATCAGGGCAGTTTTCCTTGATAATTTCTTGAAATACGGTGTTGAGGCTCTTTTTTTGATCGTGGTTTTCAGTTAGTCCAATAATTTTCAAATTTTCTCCTGGATCTATTTTCCAGGTCCATGGTTTTTCCAATGAGATACTTTATAGTGTCTTCTATTTTTTTTTTTCATTCTTTTGGTTCTTTTTCATAATTTCTTCATTTCTTGTAAAGTCATTAGCTTCCATTTGCTCTATTCTAATTTTGAAGGAATTATTTTCTTGAGTGAACCTTTGGATGTCCTTTTCCATTTGTCCAATCTGATTTTTTAAGGCCTTCTTCTCCTCACTGGCTTTTTGGATCTCTTTTGCCATTTCAATTAGTCTATTTTTAAGGTGGTATTTTCTTCAATATTTTTGGGGAGTCTCCTTAAGCAAGCTGTTCACTAGTTTTTCATGACTTTCTTACATCACTCTCATTTCTGTTCCCATTTTATCCTTTACTTCTCTTATTTGATTTTCAAAATCCATTTTGAGCTCTTCCATGGTCAGCAACCAATTAATTTATATATTTTTTTTTTCTTGGAGGCTTTTGACGTAAGAGCTTTGACTTTGTTGTCTTCTGGTTGTGTGTTTGATCTTCTTTGTCACCAAATAAGATTCTATAGTCTGTGTTTAGTTTTTGATTTTTGTTTTCTATGCTGCTTGCTCATTTTTCTCAGCCAAGTTCTTGATTTTCTAACCCTTTGTTAAGGCAGGACTCTATTTAGGGCGCCTTGTCCCAAACTTCAAAGGTTTTGTGCAGCAGTTTTCAGAGATGTTTTAGAGGCTTATATATTTTTCAGGTCTTCCAGTGTGGAATGATCAAAGGAGAGGTGTTTACTCCTTTCCTGGCCTGTGCTCTGGCCTATGACCACAAGCACTTTTTTTCTACCTTGGAATTTTGAGGATTCCCTCTCCACTGACCCACAAGCTCCAAGACACCCATACTCCTCCTCACCCCAGGACGCCTACCCAGGACTGTGGTCCAGATCCAAGCATAGGCAAAGCAAGAGAATCCTGCCTCAGCAGCAGCAAAAAGATGCCTGCAATCCTCATCTGATCAGCTTCTTGATCCCCTCATTGTCTATGAGCCCTGAGCTTCAGAAACAGCCACTGCTCCTTCTGACACTTCTACTGCTGCTACTTTCTCCACCGTGGGGCTGGGACCAGATCATGCTCCTCTTTTACCAGGTCTGACAGTTTTCTCACTGGTCTTTTATGCTGTCTTGGATATTTGTAGCCCAAAAAGCCTGGAAATCACAGCAGCCAGTAATTAAGTTCACTGAGTCCTGCTCCAGCACATCTCTGCCAGCATGTGCCATGCTGGACTGCTTTCCATACTTGACCCAGTGCAAAAGACTCTTCCAGTCAAACTTTCAGGTTGTCTTGGACTGGAGATTTATTTCCTTCTGTCATTTGTTAGTTCTGTAGCTCTAGAATTTGTTTAAAGTCATATTTTCACAAGTATTTGGAGGAGTCGGAGGGAGATCTCAAGCAAGTCCCTGCTTTTACTCCACCATCTTGACTCCACCATTGGGGAAAGCCTTTCAAATCTAAGCTTTAATATGGAACTCTGGATATGCATATATCCTCAAGCCCAGGATATGTGGAATGGGTGGTTTTCCACATTGGTTATGAATGGATAACAGAAGCCAGCAGAATTGACCAAACAATGTCAGTCATATTGGTGATTGAGTGGGAGTAGGAGTTCTGATGAAGTGCTTGTCCAATGGCTCTATGAATCATATTTGCATAAATGCAGTTCTGGGTTTGCCTGTGTCAGATATAAGTGTACAATTATGGGCAAACATCCAACTCTGAAATAAATTTTGGTCAAATTGCCTGCAAAAGAAAGCTTTTTTCAGGCTGTCTTTAAATATGTGAGGGCTCTTGAGAGTTCAGTAGAGGGAGTTTATAATCAATATTTTACTGTGATTGATAATCAAGTAAATGCTGACTTTGAAGTCAGAAGACCTCAGTTGGAAACCTGATTCTCATTCTTGTTACCTATGCAACATGGTGCAAATCACTCTTTTAGTCTCAGTTTCCATATTTCTGACCTGGTTAGCTGAAATATATGCCATCTGCATTCCTTCCCATATTTAAATCTAAGATCTTATAATTGAAATATTGGCTAGTGTTATTTTTTCAGTCAGTCTCACACACACACACACACACACACTCATACACACATATACACTGAGTCATAAAATGCTCAGTTAGTTGAGGAATATTAACCTTCGTGTATGTTTGCCATGGACTTTGTTGGAAGTCTTCTTGTGAAATTCTGAGAAAATTCTCCCTTCTCAGAAAAAATGTCTTTGAATGCAAAAAATAAAGCATACAGGAGTATAACAGAAACCAATTATAATGAAATAAAGTTATTTAAACAGCTCACAGATTCCAGGCTAAGAACCCCTAATAGTGGCATCTTCAGTAATGTAAATAATTAAGATGTGCTACCATTTATTTCTTTTTCTGAGGCTTTTGTAACTATAGGAAAGTCCTGAACCACTGCAATGAAACAATAAAGTCATGAGTATTATACAGTCTCCAAATTTCCAGAATTGAAAAGGCAATATGTCGCCATAGAAAGGACACTGGCTCTGCAGGAGAGGACATGGGTTCAAGTACGACTCGATGTGCCCATTACTTATGGGTCTTTCGACAAGGACATAACATCCCTCAGCCTCAGTTTTCTCATCTGCAAAATGAGCTCATTGAAATATATGGATTTTGAAGTCTCTTTTAGCCAGTGTTGTGATTCCCACTCACCCCCAAACCCATTAAAATGGACATTATGTATTTTTTAAAAATACAGCCTAATACTAGGCCTTGCTCTTCTCTAGCCCATCCAGAAAGGAGAGGAAAGTTTCATTGGTTTTCCGAGGAGCTCCCATCCTGGCTCACATTTTCTGTTATACATTTCCAAAAGTAAGCACCATTCTAAAGCCAAATGCCAGCTTACCATCAAATACCAAATTACAGCTTTGCTACACAGGATATAGTCCCATTTCCATGGAGACTCTATTAGGAACATGGGCAATGGATGCCAAGCTAGCCAGCTGTATATCTCTTCCCACTTTCCTAAGGCATTTCAGACCATATGGTGCTTGCCATTGCTATAATAAAAATTCATACTCCAGATTCAGGAAATCCAAAATTGCCATAGTCTAGATCCCAGACCCCGAGACCATAGCCATGTTTCCCTAATCTCGCCTTGGCTTGTGCCAACTGCAGAGAAAATCATTCTGTACAGCAGTTGGCCTCATGGGTTCTTCATAGGAAAACTGCCAGAATCTGGATGGCATTGATCACAAACTCAAAACTTTGCCAATTTCTCAACCCCTCCAAATACCATCAGAGGAAACTGTCATCAAATACAAGTCATTTTCCTCGTAAATAACAGCATGGAACAAATTTGTTACATTCTCGCCTCCTTTGAAAAGACTAAAAATATCCTCAGAAAGCTGATCTAATTATCCCCACACAATACAGCAACAGGAGAACATTAGAATATGGCATCAGCTAATTGAACAGCAAGAACAGCCATAGAATCTGAGACAGAAGAAGCCTATAGACAGATCTGCTCCTGATGGCCCCACAATGGTGCCCTGAGTATTAGGCAGAGTTCCAAGTCCATAAAGACTATAAAGGGTCCCAAGTGATAGTAACCACATTTTCATATGCAGACAAAAGGTTCTGGCTTTTCATAATCATACACTGAGAACTCAAGGGATTTCTTCTGATTTCAATGGCTGACACAAAGCTTTACTCCACTTCTGAACTCTACACCTTTGATTACCACAGAGATCATTCTGCTACGCGATATACTCTGGTGCATCCAGATACTGGCATTTGCCACACTTTTGTTAGAGATCCTCTCACTTAGAATTTCATTTAAGGCAAAATGTTGCTTATGTAGAAGAAATCAAGGAAGAAAATAAGGCAAATTACATTAAAAAGAAGATGATTCTGACATGGAAAGGAAGATGATTTCCTCTTGTGTGGGGGTGTGAGTGGGGTGAGAGATAATCCATTGTGTCAAACTGTGGGGAACCTTTGGAAAACATCTATTAAAATGTAATTTTAAAAAATCAAGATTTTACTATGTTAAGATTGTGTCACTGACTGACATCAGTAAAGAAATTAAAAATTGAAACTTTTTGATTTAATTCAGACCATTAAAAACAGACCCTTAAATGTCTTGGTTTCAATAGTTTTTCTCCTCTCTTTGCAGTTTAAAAAAAATGTTAAAATATTTTATATGGTTAAAAGAACTATTCTCTTTTTATTTTCTTTTTATTACCAAAAAGGACATTTAGGTATACATGTGTGATATACCTATGTTCAAGCATTAGCCTACTCTTCTTCCTCAAGAATGATTATTACAGAATCATTTTTTTACCTTTATTGCTAACCCAGTCCATTCATCAACTTCCAAAGTACCAAAAGAAACAATAATTCCAAACAATATCATTTCTCTCTCTGTCTCTGTCTCTGTCTCTGTCTCTGTCTCTGTCTCTCTCTCTCTCTCTCTGTCTGTCTCTGTCTGTCTGTCTCTCTCTGTCTCTCTCTCTCTCTCTCTCTCTCTCTCTCTCTCTGTCTCTGTCTCTGTCTGTCTGTCTGTCTGTCTCTATTTCTCTCTCTCTCTGGATGGGAGCAGGTTAAGAATCCAAATGTACAAGCCTTATAGCAAGGTATTTTCAGACTCTATTCAGAAACTCAGAGAATATACTCTAAAAATGTTATCTCATGAATCTTCTATGTCAGTAGTAACAAATTCAAAGAAACCTGGAGTTCACTAATTCACACATAAAGATCTCTGTGGACCACATATTGATGTAGTTTTAAAATTTAATATTATTGATGTTCTTCTGTACCTTTATTTATTTTGTTGCAGTATACAAGGTGTTGAGGAAGACTTCAGACTCTGGTGTGAAGGCTGCTCATCCACATTTACTGTCCACCTTATGTACTCAACTCTCATCTGTGATTCCAAGAAACTATACCATCCACAATATCCACAGTGACAATGCCCTGATAAGTCATCTTGACAGATGGGCTAAACCAGGTTGAGAGTAATAGTCAGGCTTCAAACCAGTTGTTGAGTTAGGGGGATGTCTATCCCAATCATGTGAAGACTTTCCCTGACAGAAGCAATGGATCAGAGCAATTTGTTCTGACAGCCATGAAGGAAGCAGAAGTCCATGGAGCACTTAGAGCTTGTTCAAGCACACATATGCCAAGGTCATCCACTATATTGGGCCATTACTGTTCTTCTTGACTTTTGTTCTGTCAATAGTCTGCAATGATTCAGGAACAGAGAGTGAGGCTGACAACTTTTTGCAATTCTGCCTCACAAAAATACAATTCATGTTTAAGTCAATACATGGCCAGTGATATCATTGGTCCTCTCTGAAAAGAAAAAAACAAACAAACAACATTTATTCCGTTGAATATTTCCCAATTACATTTTAATGTGATTCAACTATACTAGTGAATGTTGTGGGATGTATGTAGCCCATGGGCCACATATTTGAGCCCCTGATCTAAGCCATTGCATAGAAAAATAATAAAACCCTTGGTTACATTAAGAGAGAAACCAACCCAGAATCACAGAATTTTCTCCTTGGAAGAGACCTCAGGAGCCATCTACTCCAAATCATGAATAATAGTATAACGTGCTCTGATATATAATAATAGTATAACATGCCAAACAAGGACCCATCCAGTTTCTGTCCAAAGAACTCAAAGGAGAAAAAATATTCTCTCAAGGGAATCCATTCCACTTGGAAACAGCCACCACCATTAACCAGTTTTTTATAGTTGCTTTTGTTTGTTTTGCTTTGTAACATTTTGGGGATGATATCAAATAAAAATGGATATCTTTTCACCTTTGACCCTTTATTTCCATTCCTGTACTCTGGGCTCAAATAGACCAATGCTAATCCTTTTACAACATGACAAAACTTCAAATATGTGTAGGAAACTTTTTGTTCTCCTAAACCTTCTCCAGGGAAAACAAGCTCATTCCCTTCAGCTAACCCTCACATTAGATGTATGTCCAATTGACTTTACCATCATGATTCTTCTGCTGATCAATCAGTCTATAGCTGACCAATGGTCTTCAGATATGGAGCCCAGAACTGAACACAATCCTCCAGAAACTGTCTAATGAGAATAAATCTGATTAAAACTGTGACCTCCTTATATCTCAAAACTAAAACTCTTTTACTTCAGTTCAATATTTCATTTGGTTTTCAGGAGTGTTTTGGTTGTCACTTCACATTTTGACTTATATTTGACTTAAATTGAACTCGTCATTCACTGAAACCACCTTCCCCTCCCCCAAAGTGCTGCTTCCCAATATTGTGCTCATAAATTTGAATGTTTAAGGTGGGGGCAGGGACCACATCTGAGGAAAATGACAAGGTGGAGTAAATTCCAAAATGACTACAGACCATCTGACAGGAAGTTCAGTTGAAAGTGGATATATAGCCTCAAATAGAAATACTTTGAAATGGGGAAATATTTGTGTCCAACTATTTGAATATTTCCCATGTGGAAGAATAGTATTTATTTTTCTTGGATCCAGAACATAGAAATGGGTGCAGATAGATGGATTTAGCTTAGAGAAAGGAAACACTTCTTTCTGAGTGGAACTGTCCAAACTTAGATTGGGCTTCTTGAAAGGGAGTGGATTTACCTTCATTCAAGGTTTTCAAGAAGAGATAGGACAACGATTTATTGGCGATATTATAGAAGGGATTCTGGTCTGGATTGGAATAGGACCCTAGATAGTCTCTGAATCCCTTCTAACTTTGAAGCACCATGACTTTGTGGCCCCTCTATCCTCAAACAGAATCTTATCTCATGACACCAGGAGGCTAGCCCTAAAAATCTCTCTCTCGATTAAAGGTACTCCTAGCATCTCTGTCAACAATTGGATAATGCATCTCACAGGGCTCACTAACAGGATACTTGTGCCTTTCCATCAGCTTACATTCTAAATGAAAAGTCACCCCCACAAATATTAGGGCTGTATTTCCTTTGTGCTGACCAACAAGGCAAAGAGAGAAAATCTTTACAGTCAAGAAGATGACTAAGTGAATGATATACACACCTAAATTGAGGAAGGGTATTCTCCACTTATGAAAAACTCTCATTGAGAGAAATATCAACTGGTAACAATGAATCTCTGTTCATATTCCTTTAATTTCAGAAAATTCACCAGTGAGCTACTGTGCACCTACTATGTGCCTGGAAGGAATATAAACTAAATCACAACTTTCATTTGTTAACAACACTGAGCTAACATGTGCTGGTAACTCTGACCATGTGCTCTGAGTCTCAAGGGTCAGAGGCCCAACTTTTAAAATGAGCTGTAGGGCCATTTCAGCCTGCCATCACACAAGGCTTTGGGAACATAAATTGCCAATATACTCCTCTCCTGAAGACATCATCTGTTGTGCACAGCAAAGACTCCAGAGCTCTGAAAATTCTTTTGTCTCTATTAGATCATTTCAGAGTAGACTGCTTAAAGTTTTTACTATGGCTAGAGAGGACAAATATAATTAAACTGGGACCATTGTCGACAGGATCCCATCATCTTTCAGTAACAATGCTTCAAGGTGGACATGAGGCATTTGAGAGAGAAGCTTCCAGAGTGTCTCATGCTAGGTAGGCCCTCTGGGACCTAAACAGCCTCTTGGTCTTCAGCAAGTGTTTTCTAGCTCTTCCACGAGGGCAGGATTCAAGTTTTCCCATGGCCTGACTGCAGTAGGTTTCTTGGAGGGGAGCGAGAAATTAAAATCAATCAAATCAAGGTTCTTTTCAAGATAGGGAGGGGGTTTTAGAGAATGGGACTGCACCAACCAGAACAAAGATTTGGAGGACTATATCCCCTCCTCCAATCAAGTTTGGCTGTTGATCATTGCCCTTACAGATAATTTCACAGCTAGACATTTTCTTCCTCTTTTCTTCACTTCATCAAGAATACATTTGTCTGTGTATCAGTGTGTGCAGGCAAGGGTAGGGGTGGGGTGGGGGTGTGGGTAGGGGAGGAGTTCACATTGAACCAATTCCTTGTGAACTTCAGTCAACTAATTACACAGCCACACTCAAAATGTGGCTTTGAATGATGGGGTTGCCTGTTCTAGACTGGAATAACCTGATTGGACTTCCCATCCTCAGTGATCTTCTTTAAGGCATCCAATTCATCAAGCATTTACCAGGTACCTGGTATTTGCCAGGCACCATATTAGGCACAAGGTTGCAAAGACAACAACAAAAACAACCCTGCCCTCAAAATCTTCCCTTCTAATCTGGGAAAATAGCATAGGATCCTAGCAATAGGGATGCTTCACTGGAAACATTCTCAGATGTTGTCTTCTAACATCTAAGGACATTGAAATCCAGCATGGTTTAAGTGACCTCTCAAAGTTACCCAGGTAGCCAGTATCAGAAGGAGAGAAACTTGAATCCAAGATCTCTGGTCCAGAGACATGACTCTGGCATTTACCAAAATGTACACAGATAAGCAAATATGAAATGTGAACAAATGAAGTTGACTCATTGGAGTTCCACAACATTTCTGAAGGATTTCCCAGGGATTCACATGGTGCTAGGTGCTGGTGATATAGAGGCAAAGTATCCCCCCCCCACCATGAGAAGCATGCCTCTAATAATAGGTATAATGAAAAAGAAATAGCACACAGAAATTATTGTGAAGATCTTGTTTATAACAACAATTGTCTGTTAAACACCTGCTGTCTGCACAATGGTGGAGACAGAAAAAATAAAAATGAGGGCAGTCTTGGCCATCAAGGATTCGATATTTTGCTGGAGATCAAAGATATATGTGCAGATAATTAAATGTAAAATTTCTGTAAAGTATATTTGGGGAATGAAGAGAGCATTGAACAATTGAGAAGATAAGGAAGACCTTTAGAAGTAGCAAAAAAATTGTACTTAGAAGGGAAGCAAAGATTTTTCTCGGATGTGCTGCATTGGTCCCAAGTGTCTACCAAGCATCACCCCTGTGTCAGACACTATACCAAACACTGGTAAGACAAAGAAAAGGGGGGGCAAAAGAGGAGCTGGGCTCAAGTAGGCCACATTCCAACAGGGAAGGGGTAACAATAGGCCAACACTGATGTGTAAAACCAATGTACAAACAAGATGCATAAAGGAAAATCAGATGACAGATTCAAATGAGAAGGAAGCCAAGAACAATAGGAGAAACTAGAGGAGAGTAGGGGTGGAATGGGGGGACTGGCAAAGGCCCACTGCAAGCAGAAGGATCAGAAGTGAATCTTGTAGGAGGCCAGGCAATTCCAAATGAAGGAAGAAATGTAAGGCATTTCTGACCTGGGGGAGTTAGTCAGGAGACAGAGCCTCATGTGATGGCAATGAGGAGTAGATGAGTGTCACTGCATTGGAGAAGAAGTATATGATGGACAATAAAGGACAATGAGCTGGGAAGGGTTTGAAGAGGCTGAATGTGAAGGCTTTTAAAGGCCAGGAAGAAGACTGTGCATTTTATCTTAGAGGTAATGAAGGCACTAGAGTTTCCTGAAGGAGGGAGAGGAGTGATATCATCAGGTCTGCATGGCAAGAAGATCAATTTGGCAGGTGAGTGGAGGTTGGACTGAAGTGGAGAGAGGCATGAGGCACAATGCAGGGGCCTCTTGCAATAACCCCAACGTGAGATGCACAAGCCTACAGCAATGTGGCCGCTATACAAGCAGAGACAAGGAGTGCACACAAGAAACATTGCAAAGGTCAAAATGATGAAACTTGGCAGCAGATGTGATGGGGCCAGGGTGGGGAGCAAAGAGTTGAGCATGAAACCTTGGCTGCAAGTCTGGGGGACTGGGAGAACATTGGTGTCCTCCACAGAAATAAAGAGGTGAAGAAAAAAGGACTTAGATTAAAAGATTAGGTGTTCTATTGCAGACATGTTGAGTCTACATGACATTGTATGGCAGATCGAATAGGCAGGTGATAATGTGAGACTGGAGCTCAGAAGAAAGATTAGGACCAAATAAATAGATGTGAGGGTCATGTGCATAGAAATGATCCCTGATTTGGGGACATGTCCAAACTAGATCACCAAATAAGGAGTGTGTAAAGAGAAAAGTATACAAGGAATAGAGACAGAATGATGAGAATGGCAAGGAAAGAACTTTTTTTTGGGAGGGGGGCACTCAGGGATATTGAGTGAGATCTAGATGGGATGTAACCAGAAGCCAGACTAAAGAGAATGCTAAATGCCAGATCCCTCAGAGTTATCTGGGTTCACTGCCATTTCATCACTGTCATATTTTTGGTCAACGTTTAGGGAGATATAAAATACCAGTACTTCCACATCATTAATGCTTCTGAGATTCGAGAAGACCTCTTCATTCTTAGCAATAGGGCGCCATTTCCTTAATTCTATATAGACTTTGCTACTGGTAGAGTCCACCCCCTTCCCTGCCCCCACAGCCATCATCATCCATTTGAAACATGTTTGTGGAAATTAATTCTGACAATGCATGACAAGAGTTATTTGAATTAGGGAAGCATTCATGGGTGGAATGCTTTTGTTTTTGAGAGGGCCTTCATGAGCAATTATTAGCAGAAGCATTGGGAAAAGATCTCCAAGAGGTTTGACAGACACTTGTTTTGATACAATGCTGCCTTGTTGTGAGAGCGTGAAGCATTTTTTTCTTTTCCCCACCTCCTTATTGTCTTGGGGGAGAAATGTGTTCATAGAATGAGTTGAATAGCACTCAGGGAGAAAAATAGATGCCTGGAATTTTTAATCAAAATGGAGCCCCAGCAGAATTTGAATTCACAAACCTACTAAAGAGAAACAATTTATCCACCAGAATACATAGTCATTGGGTAAAAACTAAAGATGTTTATTTAATTAGTTATCAGAGGAATTCCATATTGGTTTATAACTGCAATACAAACATATTGAAAAAGTCAAAGTAAAATTAATAAGCTGTCTCATGTAAAAGTTGGTTTATTAGATTTAAAATGGCTTGAAAAAATTCTACAGAGGTCTTTTTTGAAAGTGCAGTGTTTGTAGAGAAAGATTTCCATCATGAAGAAAGAGTAATGTAAATTATGGACTTAAACCAGATTTTTCCTCTTCATAAACTCAAAACATGAAGCAGAAAATCTGAGCTTACTTTGATTTTAGATCATAATAGTAACAGGAAATGACATTTGTATAGCACTTGATTTGCATTATCTCATTAAATCTCCATGAAAACCCTATTGAAGTAGAAACCACAGGTAAGATTATTCCCATTTTATAAATGAGTAAAGTGACCTCAGAGTAGTGAAGTGACTTTCCTAGAGTCACAGACATAGAAAATGTTAGAGGCAGAGTTTGAACTTACGTCCTAAATTACATAAATTCACAAACGAAGACTAAATATTTCCCTACACCATGTTGCATGTTACAAAAAGTCAAGAAATATATTAAAGACATTAAAATAATTATAATTCAGTGTGCTGAGAATTCACCTGATTTAAATGTCATGGAAAACTTATGACTAGTTTTGGAAAAATGGACTAAACTATGATGTTGTTGGTCAGCCGTGTTTGACTCTTTGTGATCTCATGGACCATAGCATTCCTGGTCCTTCTAATCTTCACCATCTACTGACTTCTGTCCAAGTTCATGTTTTTTTCTTCCATGACACCACTTATCCATGTCCTCCTCTTTCAGCCCCTTTTCTTTTTACCTTCATTTTTCCTCCAACGTCAGTCTTTCCCAATCAGTCCTATCTTTTCATTATATGTCCAAAGTATGTAAGCTTTATCTGCAGTATTTGACTTTCCAGTGAATAGTCCGAATCAATTTCTTTAAGAATATAGTGTTCTCCTCCACTCACTGTCTAAGGGACTCCGAAAGGTCTTCTCCAGCACTACGATTTGAAGACATTCATTCTGTAGCACTCACTTTTCCATATAGTCCAACTTGTACAACCAGTCATTGCTACTAGAAAAACTATAACTTTGACTATATGTCCTGTGATTTTGAGTCTGCTGTCCAGATGGATCATAGTTTTCCTGACAAGGAATAGGCATCTTTTAATTTCATGGCTATATCCACCATCTGTAGTGGTCTTTAAGCCCAAGAATATCTTTCCATTTCTTCTCCCTCTATTTGCCAGGAAGTGATGGGACCTTCAGTTGCCAAGATCTTAGGTTCCTTTGCTTGTTTTAATGTTAAACTTCAAGGCACCTTTTACCATCATAGGTATGCTTAATATCCTAATATAACATAACAAAGTTTTATTTGATGAAAATTTTCAAATATGCATCAAAATACTGATATTTCAAAGATAACCATGTAAAACAATTGAATACAGCAAGGGAAGATATTCTGTGTATGTCTGAAAAATTAAAAAAAAAAAGTTGTAAGATCGATGGTATAAACAACTATATGTTGATGATAAATAGATAGATAGATAGATAGTTGATAGATAGATAGATGATAGATAGAGATAGATGATATATAGATAGATAGAGAGAGAAAGAGAGAGAGAGAGAGATAGACAGATGATAGGTAGATAGATAGATAGAGATAGATGTGTGTGTGTGTTTTCAAATATCAGAGTTAATTTTCTCACGACTGCTATTCTTTTTTGCAGTCATATCACATTGTTAATTCAAACTGACTTTTTGTCCACTAAGGGCATCAAATTCTTTTCAAATAAATTTCTCTACAATCACACGTTTTCCATACTATATTTTCAAATTTGTTGTTGTTTTAACAAAGCATAGAACTTTATATTCATCTTGAATAAAACTGATTATTATATGTGCCTTCCTTCCAGCCTCTTAAGAACTTTTTGGATCACCGTCAGGTGGTGCATGTTATTTAAACCCACCCTACTTTTTTGCCATTTACAAACTTAAAAAGCATGAAATTGATGACTTTATCAAAGTCATTGATAAAAAAAAAATATTGAAGAGAATAGTGTCAAGGACAGATCTCTGGGACACTGCATTAGGAACTTACCTCTGACTTTACTTTGATCTCTCAATTAGAAGAACTCTTGCCTTATTTTTCCAGTAGCTCTAAATCTACCCAATTGTACTTTCATCCAAGTCACATCTTTGTACTGTCAGCACAAGGTTGTTATGAAAGAAATTGGTTCAATGATCCGGTTACCATATAGATCTACAATGTCTTCCAATGGTGTTCTCTCTTACTAATCTGGCAATCTAATTTAAAACCAAAACAAACACAAACAATGGAATGAGTTAATCCATGATAACCCATGTTATGGACCCTTACTAAACAATTGACACATCTATTTCCAAAAGTGCATTTCTCTTTGAATGTAATTCCATAATTTTGCCTGGAATTGAACTCGAAATAAATAGTTGGAAGGATGCAAATATAGCTTCTCCCTGCATCATAAATGGCGAACATTTGCTTGTCTCCAGGTCTATATTCAAAGATCACTGGCCGGGCAATAGCAATCGCATCGATGAGTTACTTTAGTCCCTTGCATTATAATAAGTCCAGGCTGAACAGAATGAACTCATTGAGGGTAGCCTGCTTCTTTCTTACTATTTCATTACAGCTTTTAGTTCTTGGTTCAATATTATCATTTATCATCTCCACTGCAGAAACTTTCTCTGTTTCAAAGGGAAAACAGAATTAATATGAGAGCTTATTAGTTGACCCTTCTCTCAACTGCACATTATTATCACACCATCTATCCCAACAAGGCCTGTTATCTATATTTTTATTACTTTTACCCAATATTACTTTGTTCAAAAAATACAGTTTTTTCATTGAGTTTTGCATCATTATGAGCTTCAGATTCCTCTATACTTGTGACTTCCTCATATTTTATCTGTGAGGTTATGCCACACTTAAAAAAAATCCTATCCGCTTCTTCCCATAATGCAGCTCTCACTTCCTCCACAACCCAGCTCTCACCTCCTTGCCAGTCCACAGCTACTGAAGCCGCAAAAGGTAAGAAAAATTTCTCCACATTCAAGTCCTTGGCATTGTCAAACACTTCAAAGCTAGAAACTTCTCTGGTTTAATATATGCAAATGAAATTAAAGAAGATATATTACCATTCTTAGTCACTCACTCGTAAGGATCCATCTAGGTGGTACAGGAAATAAAACACTGGGCCTCGAGTAGGGAAGACCTGAGTTCAAAGCCATCCCTCAATACTTAACCAGTTGTGTGATCATAGACAATCACTTAACTGCTATTTGCCTCAGTTTCCTCAACTATAAATCTGGGATAATAATAATTCTCATCTCTAAAAGTTGTTGTAAGGGTTAAATAAAATAATCATCCCCCTCCCAAAACAAACAAACAAACAAAAAAACACTTAGCATAGTTCTTTGGACATAGTGGATACTTAATTAAGGCTTGTTCCCTTTTGTTCCCTCCTCCTTAAGGGCCAAAGAGCGCTCCCATTTGACTTGCAGTGGAAACTTTCTTTCTGTATTAGTTACTTTTCTTGTTTGGTCATTTCAGGTATGTCCAAATGTTCATACCCTATTTGGAGTCTTCTTGGAAAAGGTCCTGGAAGGGTTTGTTGTTTCCTTCTCCAGCTCATTTTACAGATAAGGAAATGAAGTAAATAGGGTAAGTGATTTGCCCAAGGTCACACAGCTAGTAAGTTTCTGAAACTGGATTTGAACTCAGGTATTCCTCATGTCAGATCTAAGGTTCTATCTAGCTGCCCTTCTGTCTGTGCCATCTTCCTCTTAGAGAATGTGATCTCCTGAAGAGCATGGTCTTTTGGGCTTTTCTCTTTTTCTGTCCAGTGCACAGTGAATTGGAAATAGATCTTACATGCTTTTTTCTCTCCTTAATTTGCCTATATAGCTATTCCTTCATTCCCTGCTTTTGCTTCTGTCCATTTCTTCTCTTTATAAATTGGTTTCTTCTATGCATTTACATCTACTTCTTTGGATACTTTTCTATTTTCTTTCTCAAATAATTATAGTTGCCATCAGAATTTTTTATAATACACGCTTACATATAATATAAGAACTATATGTCTAATATCTATCTATCTATATCTATCTATATATGGATGGATGGATGGATGGATGGATGGATGGATGGATGGATGGATTGGTGGATGGATGGATGGATGGGTGGATGGATGGATTCTCCAGATTCCTCTTAAAGCCAAGACTAAGAATGACTGAGATAAGTGGGGTACATCAAAATTGAACAAAAATATTGATGTAAATGCATAGGAGAGAATCCATCAATGCACAGAGCTTTTTAAAAGACATGTACAGAAGACAGAAGCAAGAGTAGGTAATAGAAGATGTTTTCCAAAAGTCACTTAACCCTGTTTGTCTCGGTTTCCTCATCTGTAAGATGATCTGTAGAGGAAAATGGAAAACACTCTAGCAATCTTTGCCAAGAAAATCTCCAATCAGATCATAAAGAGCTGGACACAACTGAAACAACTGAACGACAATACTCAAAAAAAGACAAACACAATAAGAAGAATTTGGAAGTGGCCGAGTGGCCAGATTAAAAGAGCGTTTTATGTCATCGTAAAGAATTCCAATGGACTGCTTGAGGTTTCTATCTTTTCTCCTGTGCTATTAATTATTCCTATCACTGCCTTGGTTACAGCTTTAGATTACATACTTATCAAATCTAGATGACACAAGGCTAGAAGAATAGCTAAGTAGTTGAACTAGAGAGAGAGAGTACGGTGAGATATCAAGCGGCAAGACTTTGAGGGTAAATCTAATAACGCGTGATAGAATATGAGTACAATTTACATAGTAAAGTTGGATTTAAAAATCAGTTTCAGATATAAAAGATTGGTGAGGCATGACTAGATAAGAGTTTTGCTAGAAACCCTCTGGGAACTGTAGTGGACTGTGCGCTCATCGTGATTCAACAGCGTGGCTGGACAACTAAAGAAATAAATGGTACCTAGGTCTGAAGAATGAAAAGTATTCTGGCCAGAATAGGAGAAATGATAATCACCTTTTCCTTGACCTTGGTGGAATGAAATCTGTGCCATATTGGGGAAGATTATTGATAAACTGGAGAGAAAGACAAGGAAAGTGATCTATAAGAAGAAAGAAGCTGAGATCATATTACATGAAGATATGCCAAATGAAGCAGGGAATACTTTGTTTAGAACCCCTTTGCACCTTTCCCCCAAAAAGGTGCCATTAGAGGTGCCATAATGCTTATCTTCAAGTATCTGAAGAGCTGGTATGTGGAAAATGGACTTAATATACACACATATAGAAGTATATGCACACATATGCACATGTTAACATATATAATGCATATACACACATACACACACCAGAACACATGTATAAATCTAAGAGTAAAGCCTAGGACAGGGGCGGGGGGGGGGAGGGGAAACATGCTACCTTGAGGACACATGTGCTTTGGAGGCTGAGGTTCACCTAGGAGTTTTAGGAAGGCAGATTTTATATTTCAATAAGGAAAGAAAAAAAACCTCCCTAAAATAGAGATAATCTAACAATACCCAATTATTATTACTAAAGATCTTCCAAAATGCAATGGACTGTCTCATGAAGTGGCAAGTGTCCTCTTTCAGAGTTCTTCAAACACAGGCTTCACACCAATCAGGTCAAGGATAAACCATTCTTGTTCAGGTACATGTTGTACTAGATGATCACTTAAGTCCATTATGATGCTTAAATTCTGTGATTCTTTGAATTCATGATATAATTTTTAGGCCTAAGATGTGCTTCTATCTCTAAACTATTTGAAATATGCTCTCCTCAAATAAAGAGCTCATTTTATGCATTCCTCCCTTCTTTCTCACATCAGCCCAAAGATAGAATGGTCTCTTCACCCTTTTAACTTTGGGAAACAATTTTGATTCAATCATCACCCAGCTGCACTCCTGTGTATCTCCACCATACTCTCTGGAATCACATCAAGACAATCATGATTGCATGAATCCTGAAGCTCATACTTCCTTAGTACCTTCTTCTCCCTCAGATTAAAAACACTGGATGGTAGAAGGTGGGAGCTGGGCAACTTCTCCCAGATTCCCCATTTAACTAGGGGTCCTAGGGAAGTTATCTCTTTTTTCCTACCCATCTTCACTTCATTATACCCTTCTACCCTTTCAGATTCTTTTAATGTGTAGTTTTTCTCCATTAAGCCATAAGCTCCTTTAGGGCAAGGACTGTCTTCCCCCTTTCTTTTGGTCCCAGCGCTCAACATACTTCCTGTCACAGATTAGACACGATAAATGTTTGTTGAGTGACTTTTGTTTTCTTTCTTATCTTTTACAATAAGCCACATCTGTGGAATGGTTTGCTTTCAGAGTAAGTAGCTTCATTCAAGTCATTATACTGCTTAGGCCACAGGTAGAGTGGCTCACTTCTGGGCAACACAGTTTGCAGGGTGGATGGCACACTAAAACTTGGGCAAAAGAGAGCAAAAAGTATGGTGAAAGGACATGAAATGATGGCAGGGGAGAATTAGTGGGAGGATGTGGGATTATTCATCTCTGACGAGAGGACACTGCATAGCAATGAGAAAGTTGGGTACAAACCATACCAAAGCACCCGTTGGTAGTAGGGAGGAGTTTTATTCTGTGTTACTTCAGAATGCAGACCTATCAACCCCCTAGTGGGGATTAGGGACAGAATTCAACTCAACTTAAGGAAGACATTTCTGAACATTAGAGCTATCCCCAAATGGAACAGGTTCCTGCATGTGTCCCCCTGTTTCTGGAAGTTTTCGTTGGTAAATGGCCAGTTCTAAGGACTATCATAGTGGGGATGTAATGACTCCCTGATGCTGTAAGTATGTTAACAGTGTCGTAACTTGTCTTCTTTCCATCACTCCCACATAATTTCTTTTTCCTTTCCCAGGGTACTGCCAGAGAATTCTTACTAAAGCAAGGCCCTGAACACATCATGCTCCTACCAAAAAACCTTGAATTATCTCATTCTCCAGCCAGAACACAAGCAAAGCTACTATCCTTTTACTAAAGGGCTCTTATGATGTCATCTCAATGGACATTTTTTCCCTAGATCATGAAACCTAGAGTTGGGGATGAAAGAAAAATTTTTAGCCAGGTAAATAACTCATCGAAGAAAGAAAGGGAATGATGTGGGGCTCTGTGGACAAAGGCTATCAGAATTTTGACAGTGTTAGCTCAAAGGAAAAAAAGGTTACTGGGTGGGAAAAAATTAGGGGCAGCTAGGTGGCACAGTGAAGAGACCACCAGCCCTAGAATCAGGGGGAACCTGAGTTCAAATTGGCCTCAGACACTTAACAGTTATGAGTCATGTGATCTTGGGCAAGTCATTTAACCCCAATTGCCCTGCCTTGCCCCTCCAAAAAGCCAAAAAAAAAAAAAGAGAGAGAGATAGAGAGAGAGAAAGGTTACTAGGTGAAGAAAGAAAGCAGAGAACCTATAAGTGGCAGTGGAGAACAAGGATTACTCCAACACCCCCACCTCAACCATGAGATAAGGAGAATGAGTCAAAGTATAACCAATACTGAAAAGGAGAGCCAGGGAGTCTATGTTATTGGGAAAAGTCAGGTTCCAGTAAGAGCTAGTAAATGGAAGGAGTGTGAAAAGAATGGATTAAGATGAAGGGAAGTTTGTTGCCTATGGAACAGGCATTCCAGAGGATGTAGTAGAAGGCTTGGGTGGAATAGCATGAAACTTTGGGGTGGGAGGGTTGAAGAGGATGGAAATGAGGAATTAAGTGGTAGTGGGTGTGGAATAGGGTTTGAAAAATGATTTACAAGAGTTCAGATTGACCCAGATGGAAAGAGCATGATAAGGCATGAGAGTGGTCCTCCCTGAGAAGAGGGTGACATTCTTCTATCCTCAAAAGATAGGCAAAGCTGGATATGGGACCCCTGAAGAAGAAGGGAGGTTTGCTCTTCTTGACACTGGAGATTCTTCACATACCAGTTGGGAAATTGGTCTGTCAGCAGGAGATAATATAAGTTGACTTGTACCGATACATATGGAAATAGCTGCCTTGGGGCAGATGGAAGATGTCTAGCCTGTCTGCAAGCAGCCTTTCCTCAGTAAACACAATGTACTGAGCAGAATACAATGTACAGAATACAATGTAATTTACAGGACATGGAAGATTCTGGGTACTGATTGAACCAATATGTAAGGATGTTTGATGTCACCAGCCACTGGGGGTGCACCACGACAGCCTGGGGACGGGGTAGAGGCCCACGCATGTCTCTAAGCCATGGCTGTGAGTGCCTCGCCAGCCTTTGGGCTTGAGCAGAGGACGTCACGTAGGCAATGAAGAAGGCATGATCCCACAAGAGATGTCTCCTTATCTTCGGGGCTGTACGTGACTGGCTCACCAGGCGATGACGGCACTCTTAGGCGGGAATCAAAAGCTAGGGGATAAAAAGGGGAACCGCTTGAATGTAGCTCTCTTTTTCTGCGCCTGCTGCAATAAAAGGACCTCAAGAAAACTACATCAGTGTGCTGAGTGCTCTGTGGGGGGTGGTTCTTCAAGCTAGTCTTGATGCCGGTGACCACCGAAGCCTGAGAGGAGGAAAACAGTTGAAAGAGGTAAGCAATCAGATCATTAGTATACTGTAGGAGAATAGGGTCCCCAGAGTTTAAGTTGGGGGGCACTCTTCACCAATAGTGGATTTTCCCTCTTGCATTACTGCACTGATGCTAATACACGTACAACTTTCCAATTTAGTGATAAAACCACATAAACTACCCCTACAGTAACTGAATTTGCCTTCTCTTTCTAAAGCCATTGGGTACGATGAAGATACAGTTTGAGGTAAATATTATTAGCCTGATAATTGTAAATTTGATGGGAAGCTGAAAAATGTTGATCAGGGTATTAAAATAATTTCCACCCAAATTGATGAGTATGTAAAAGAGAGACTTCTTAGAGGTCTGAAAATGCCTTGGTGCAATAAAGATTAAGAGGAATAATAAAGATCAACCTTCTCCCGAACCTCTTTCTTTCTGTAATTCAAGTGGAAACATGATTTTAAAGACTTGCTTTTTGCCCAACGCACTTAGAAATGGTAAATTAATGGACTTGGAAAACAAACGTTTCCCTTGTACAGCGCACATTTATGGAGCTTATTTATTTACTTCACATCAGCCCTGGGTATATTAAAACCTCTAGGTACTATTCACTGTTCTTTTGTAACTACCATTCCATGATAAATTTCACCTCCAATCCAGAACAGTCAAAAAAGCAAGAAAAAGACAATGGGATGCAACAGATTTTATCCACACTAAAAAGCCATTGGGAAGTACATTTCTGCCAACATTATAGCCTGAGATATGAAGCATGCATACCCCCTTTTTGATCACAGTCCATAAATTATACAAAACATATCGTGAGAAAGTTAACAGAATACAAACACTCTTATTCCATGTCCTTTCTTAACCAGAGACTTCCAGGTCACTCTGCTTTTCATATGCTTTGGAACATGTAATAAAGGAACATGTGTGGGCTTATAATGGTTGATTAGAAAAGGTAGATCTGTCACTGTTTTGAAGAAAGGTCCTATAGATTCATGATGAATTCATGCCATGGTACTTTTGTGTCCGATCTGAGTATTACATGAAGATGTAGTCTTTTTTGTTTCAATAAACCACAACTCAAACCCTGGAAATAAATAGTGGCATTCACAACTTCCCAAGCTGATTTACCAATATCTGAGTGGTGCTGACTTTGTAGGCAGCCAACCATAATGGGAAGAGTGCTTGTTCATGAAGAAGAAGATCAGAATAATAGTTACAACTCTCAAAGGTACTAGTGATGGGACAATGGACAAGCCATTTAATCACCAATGCAAGATCAGAACAGATGAGAGCAAAAAAAAAAAAAAAAAAAAAGGAGAGGCAGGGAGGAAATATGCATCAGAACAGGAGAGGACAAAGACTTGTAGACAACACACAATTTCTCACCTATGCCAGATGAATCCCTTTGAATCTGTTGTTGCCTCTTTATTATGTGATTTCCCAATGTCTCTCCCCAAGCCTATCACAGAGAACCGTTCATTATAACAGAGAAATAAAAAGAGTTAAAATCATAAAAATCCCTAACACACAGTAAACACCTTACATTATAGGCAGTGTTCCACACCCACAATCCCAGACCTTTGCAAAGTAGAAAGAGAACTATCTTCTCCTAACTCTGCTTTTGGACAAGCTTGGCCATTACAACAGTAAAGCAGAATCAATTGTTTAGCTTGCATTCTTTTCATTTACTTCTTGGTGGTAATTATGCATATGCTTTTCCTAGTTCTAGTCCCTTCACTTCGCCTCAGTCCAGCTGTCTTCTCATACTGATCTACATTTAACATAAAATTGTGGATATTTTCTTTAAGCCAACATGGTGCCAAGTATGGTGAGCTTCAAATACCAACACAGAAAGTGAAATTCATTGTATTTTAATGGACAGGAAATGATTTCTTCCTGATATCAATAATTTCTGAATTTGAATAAAGCATTCTAATATTTTTTCTTATGAAATATTTCATATAAATAAAATATTTCATGCAGCATATGAAATGCTGTAACTGATTAAAGGTGGGGAATACTATTCCACTGGGTAATCAGGGTAAAATTTATGGTTGAGGTAGATGGTGATAACATTTATCCTGGGACTGAAATGAAGTTATTGGTCAAGGGAAATCCCTACTTTTAAGAGAGTTAATAAAGATACTTATAATCAACTTCCCTTTTTAGGTGTTTTGGAATCGCATACTTTGTACCTTCTCTAGGGTTATCTAAACATTCATCATCCAAATTCTTCATCCAGCTGGGTGCTAGTCTTCTATTGCAATGGCAAAGAGGAGCAAGACTGAACATGCATGTATGCAAATTTGTATAGTCATAAATAAAAGTGGCTGCATTAAAAAAGTAAATTTATCATTAAAATATTAATTTTGTATCAAAATTGTCTCTTCCCCCTTCCCTCAACCCAAAGAACTGAGCTGACTGACTTTACAGTTGACTTGGCAGTGGGGATTTAAAAGAAATTATTGCCTTCAGTCTCTTAGCTGAGCTCAACTCTAGCTGGCCTGTTGGAGACGGCGTCTCAGAAGTGGTTTTTATAATGAATGTCTTTTCTAGATGTTGCAACAAAAATCACCTCTAAAAGGTCTGGGAGTTATTCCGGAATTAACAGGTCACATTTTATGTTAGTATTGCTAATCCTATTTCTTTACAATGTCAAGCAAACTTTCCCATCCAAGGGCAGTCTTAATTACAGGCAAGTTTTCTTTTTTTACACTACATCACCCAGTGGATATAATACAAGCACTGGAGACAGGAAGATCAAAATTCAAATCTGGTCTCAGGCACTTACTATGTGTGCCCCTGTGCAAGTCACTTAACACTGTTTGCCTTGGTTTCTTCATTGGTGAAAAGAGCTGGAGAAGGAAATGGCAAATCACTCTAATATCTTTGCCCAAGTAAACCTCAGGTGGGATCACGAAGAGTTAAGCATGAGTGAAAAATGACTGAGCAACAACTAAATTTCCTCAGTTACATGAAGAACACTGTGAAATAAAGGAAATGTGAGTGAATCTCCTTCCACTGGCAAATTTAATTCACAAGGAATTTGCCACTGAGGAAAGGGAAAATGAGTATTCACTTGTGTATTGGATACGAGGAAATTGGAGTCAAGAGAAAGACAAAAGGAGACACATATACACAGAGATAGACAGAGACTGAGAAAAAGAGATGGAGAGATAGAGATAGAGTCAGAGACAGACTGACAGATAAACTGACAGACACAGACACTGAGGGAGCCAGTGAGATGGGGATACAGAATCAGGCAGAGGCAGAGAGAGAAAGAGACAGAGAAGGGGGGGGGGGGGCAACCCATGAGACTTGGCAGTGTGTAGTAGGTCAAAGATCATGAGGTTCTGAAGGGGGTGCTGAGGTCTTGTAATGTTTTGGGGTGACTTTGTCTTGAATCTCATCTCTGTTCGGGCACCTGGGTATGTGATATAAGCCTGTGGAAAGGTCACCTTTCCCCCCAGCTGTAAGTCATTAACTCTGTCCCTTCCCCCACCCCCAGCCAGTAAGTATCTTCCTTGAAGATCTTAACTATAACAGGCCACACCTATGAATTCTTAAAAGCATTCCTTAGAGAAAGGATTACCCCTTTTGGTTCTAGTGGCCAGCTGTAAGATAACTCCTAACAAAAGAACTTCACCTTATCAAAGGGGGACCTTTCAGGGCAGACTGGCTGGGTGCTCCTCCCTAACTCCACCTTTGTATGACTTTTGTTACTATATAATCAGTACCCCCAATCCCCACACTTCACAGGATGATTTCCCTTAATTTTCTCCTGCCTGCTGGCAGGAGGATTCACCTTAATTTTCTCCTGCCCGCTGTAATAAAGTCTCTTAAAACTGCCAAGATTGCTTATGCCTGGTAATTCTTTCAGACTGATAAGAACCCTCAAAGGATTTCCATAGAAATCCATCCTTTCTAACCCTCATCAGTTTGACCTTAGGGAAAAAGGAAGAAGCCTGCCCTCAGGAGATGGATTGCCCACAGTAAAAGTCCCAGTTTCCTGACTCTAATATTATAGCTTCCATTGTTGCTTTTATTCCATAATTAGAAATTCATTTATTTCAAGGATTGGGACTTTTTGTTATTTGCATTATAAATGTCAGGTATTATTAATAATACTGAATAAAACTTAAATATCCAAAATATTGTAGAGGAAATTCTGATTGAAAAGGAGATGAGCCATTTAAGAAGTGAGACTGAAAGATCATACAAGCAGACAAACTGAGCTCTTCACAGATAACCCCAAAGTGATAAACAATTCCAAAGGTGACACTCACGTATTTGGCCAATCCTCCTGTAGTATTTAGGGGAAGACAAGACTAATGATTGCTCCGGATGAGAAGCTGAGGATGGTTGTGCTCTTCGCCTTTGGAGAAAGGACTAAATCTACTGAGGTATGCAAGTCTTCCTTGAAATGGAAATGCCCAAAACACATCCCCTCCAAGGTTTCTGGATAAGTGTTAAGAGAAATCACCTGACAGTGAGACATCACTGGAGAAATTGAAGGGCTCTAGTATTAGCTACACCTGCCTATCAACCAGCCCCTGCAGAATCAAGCAGATGAGTTAATTTACAAGAGACAAACAGAAATAAAACAATATATACACCAAACCAACAACAGGCATTCATTTATACACCCAAGGTTCTATTCATTCATACATTCCTACAACAAAATAAATATGGAATGACTCCACCAAAATAGCAGTGTTTAGAACAGGGCCCATGTATGAAAGGAATCCCTATAGTTACAACCTACAGAGCCATTCATATTCTATCATGTGTCCTGTTGTTTAGGTTCACGAACACCCCAAAATGTTGGGGGCAAGATCATCTCCAAAGAATTTGCTCAGTCTATCTCCAAATCAAATCAAAGTATTTATTGGGGGTGACACAATACACCAAACAGGCTCCTCTGTCCCTTAAGGGAGACACAGTTTGAGGGAGACCCTACTTTTGGGGAGGCAGACCCTCAGGGAGAGGCCCAACTGAGGGAGATGTCTCCTGCTAAAGGGAGACACTCATCTGAAGAGACCTCTCCCCCTTAGGGAAGATGCCCCCAGGCTGGGAGAGACTAGGTTTTACTCTATAAGAGCAGGAGATGAGGTAACTAGGAAGTTTCAGCCATTATCTAATCCATTGTTCATCCCTCAGGGGGAGATGCTGAGGCACCCCTAGTTAGTTTCAGTATTTCACTGACCAGTCTGCTTGAATCTCATTGTCTCCTAAAGTGGCTTTAAGTGGTACTTGATATAATGGGCTTCTCATTGACCAGCCTATTTGAATCTCATCACTATCTTGGGGAGTGTATGAGATATTCTGGAGGATTAGCATCTCTGATGTGAAGGCTCCTGAACCATTTTCAAGGCTTCTCTTCCATACACCAATGACTCAAATTTTACTTATGGCTCCCAGAAGCTGTCCTTTGAACAGGAACCACACCCAAGTCAACTGTGCTGGCAAATGGGTTAAAGCACATTGAAGGTAACCAGTAGCCCCCAAGGCTGTCAAAGAGTTAGGCCTTTCTCTTCTCCAAGTATGTTAAGTCTTCCCCTGGCAGAATGGGCAGATGGGAACAATTTGTTCTAAAGTCTACGAAGAAGTAAGGTGGCTGAAGCAGGTGCTGTGGAGCACTTCGAGCTTGGTTAAACATTGAAATGCCAAATTCAAGATACAAATTCATCTACTGCATCCTGAGCCATTCCCAGTCTTCCTGACTTTTCTCTTGCTACTGGACTTTGATGACTACAGAAGAGAGAGTAAGACTGACTACTTTGTGCAACTATGCCTTACTCAAATGCAATTCATGCACAAATCAAGACATCACCTCTACCATGACTACTGCTACTACTAGTACTAGTACTAGTTCTACTGCTGCTGCTGCTGCTGCTGCTGCTGCTGCTGCTGCTGCTGTTGCTGCTACTACTACTGCTACTTTTGCTAATACCACAACTGATATATTTACTAAAATGTAAACTATATATAAGCAAAGTCTGAGATAAAACAGGCTAAGCCATCCCTATTTTAGGACACTATGGCTTTCATATGACATTAACTACCTATAAAGAAATTGGCAGACTATTCAAATTCCTAGTTTTTGTTGTTGTTTTTAATGTTAACTGTTTTCTATACACATCCCCTTTATTCTATATTGCAGGCATGCATGTAAATTTGTAATGTGTATATGCACACATGCATATATATGTATATATGTGTATCCAGCACACATAGCTACACATATATAGATATGCCAATCTATGTATATGTCAACAACCTTGCATGCATACCTATGAATGTATATATATCAATTATGTACGTAAGTGTGTGTACTTATACATATATGTATGTGTGTACACCCATGCATGTGCCTGGGTACATGTAAACATGTTTATATGCATGTTCAAGCTTCATATATATATATATATATACATATGCAAAATTATAAAGCATTTACATGTGAATAGATAGAGAGATGGAAGATAGATGATAGATAGATAGATAGACAGACAGACAGATGGTGATTAGACCTGTGGTTTCCTTAGGACAGAAAACTCCCAGGTGAGTAAACAGCCTGCACTAATGCAGGTGACACATCCTCTCCAATTCTCAGTCTAGAAAGGTATCTCAAGCACTGAGGTCTTATTTGACTTTTCCACATTCCACAGCTAGAATGTGTGAGAGATGTCACCTGAAGCCTTCCTAGTTTCAAGGCCATGCACTATTTATCCATTATACCAGCTTTTCCTGTCAAAACACACTTGGTAGCACTTAGCTTAACATCAACTTTGAATCTCACAGCCACACAACTTCCTCTTGGCCCAAGTTCTTGATCAGAATCGTCAGCAGCAGAGACTGAGTGAAAGGCAAATCCCAGTAGCTTCCACTAGTAATGGTACACGTTGCCATTGCTTCCTTTCTCCATCAAGGTACCTAGTCAATTCATTTGGAATCCTTCTAAAGGTCCTGATTCCCCAGTCCATCTAGAGGAACACCCTCTCCTCCACCTTTCAGTCAGACAAAGTGGTTACATTGTTGGAAAGATAGACTGGAACCCCAAAAGATCTGATCCTAATACTGGATTTGACATTTCCTGGCCATTTCATGGCCATTAACAGGTGACTTCATTTTTCTGAATCTCACTTATCCTCATCTTTTAAATGTTGATATCACTTGTAAGAATCTATATGCCAAGTATTTTGTAAATAATTTTTGCACAAATACCATCTAATACTATTTTCTAGGATGGGAGAGACATCGTCAGATATCCTGGGAAACTCAGACACACTATGTCTCTTACCTTTATCATTCTGTTAACACTTTCCACAAAAAAGAAATATCATTAGTCAGGCATGTCTTCTTCTTGATGAGCCCATACTGACTCAGTGAATGCTACTTTTCTCTCTAAAACCTTACAAACTAGACCACTTATAATATTTTCCAGAATTTTCCAAAGAATCAAAGTCAAGCTTAATAACTTAAAATTTGAAGATTTCACCATTTATTTTTTAAAGTAGACTTCCCCTTCTCCAGGTGTGTGGTATAACTTTTATCCTGTCTATTTCCCCCCAAAAAATATTATCAAGATTTTCCACACTTCAGGATGTAAATCAGCAATTCTCAACCTGTGGGCCATGACCCCTTGGGGGTTGACCGACCCTTTCACAGGGGTCTTAGGAACTGAGACTCTGCTCCTCTATCCATCTCCAGGCAGGTCCGCCCACATGCAGATATGCCCAGATATGCCTACATACGAGTATTAAAGGGTTGTAGCATTAGGAAAGTTGAGAACCACTGGTGCAGATGTTCTTTGTCCTGTGACTTGGAAATCATTAGGGACATCTGGCACTCTCCCAATTCCTTCATTTATATTTAGGTCCAATTCTCTGTAACTATTTTTATGTACCTGACAGTTCAAAGTTTGTTTTCAGTCAAAACCAGAGAAGCAAGTAAAGGGCATGTGGCTCTGTTTTCTCTCTGCTATCTACTAGTCTTATGTCTTCCACCCTTCTTTTCCTCTATAGAGCTTTCTAAAATCTTCTTTTTCCCCATAATGTTGCTGACCAACTTTTCATTTTGAGCTGTGGTCATTAGAGCTCAGTGCACATGAGCTGACCTTCTCATAGGACTATTCTCTTTTGTTTCATTAACCCTCAGTTCCTGACATGATAATTGCATATACTTGGAATGTTGCTCTATCTTTGAGGTCTTCCAATGTGAATACTCCCCCCAGTGGTACAGATGGCACTATTGCTACTCCCTTTCATCTGATGTGAATTTTATGGGTATCATATTTTCAATTGTCCACAGAGGCTTTAACCAACACTACAGAGACCTTCCTCATCATGGCATGATGTGGCATTGCTGACAATGGAGAACCTAGGTGCCCATCATTTATCCCTTGATATCATTGATGTAACTCAGTTCTCAGCCAATCCTCTCTCTGATTTCATCTTTCACCCTGATTCTCCTGTGCTGAATTTGGTAATAACTTACAATCTCCTCACTGCCATCATATGCATCTCCACTGCCCTTTAAGGAACCCTCAACTCAAATCCTTGGGGAACTGACATTCTGTTATTCAGAGCCACATAACATTACAGGAAAAAAAAAAATACTGATATTATTTAAAAAAAAAAGATGGACTGTCATTCCAGGGAGAACCTTAGCCCATGAAAAGTACTGACCAGTTTCAAGAAAGCTACTCAGAATATACTCCTCCTCTTGATCAGCTCTGGGTCCAGCTTGGTGACTATTCAAGACATATCTGCTAATAAGCCAAGATTTGTGGTTGTCTGTTAAACTACATAGCTTAGTTAGGATAAGAAGTACCATCCAACCCTTTTTTCCCCTGTATGGATAGGCCAGTCTTCTTTGATTCATTCTGATGGCATTTAGAGGATCTGCTGTGTTTTCAGGTTAGATGTAGTCACCAAAATGTCATCACAAACAAGGTTATCTGGGCCTCACCTTCTACATGATTGCTCTTTTGAGTGGTACTTCATTATCTAGAGAGAGAATTCCCCTCCTATTTAGATTGTAAATTTGACATCTTTTGCCATGGGAATTTTACTGTAGCCCTGTAAGTAACACAGGGGCTTAGGTTAGTAGGTACTAAAGAAAGGTAAATTCAATCAAATTGAACTAAGGGGTACACTTCCTTCTTATTTCTAGCTTTTAGTCAAGGGATTCAGAACTCTACTTGAAGTCAGAAAGATATGAGTTCAAATCTTACCTCAGAAATTTACCAGTAGTGTGATCACAGGCAAGTTATTTCACCTTTCTCGGAATCCGTTACTTGTCCTATAAAATGAGAGGCCTCATTGACCTTTTAGGTATCTGCCACCTCTTATTCCATGATCCCATGATCCTCTAACCACAGCGAATCTAAAATGAAGAGGAAGAAGAAAATAAACACCAAAGACAGACACCCCAAATGGCTCTTCTTGGGTGACTCGTGTGTGCTTAGATTGCCAAAGAGGACAGATAAAATGAAGCATGTGATTTATCCAAATCTCATCCTCATTTTATAGGATCCAGCCCTGCAATGTGTTGCTATGTGATGCTTGGAAAGGTAACAGAGACATGGTAGATGTCAGTAGACAGTGGAGAGTAAAATAGAGTACAAAGTGGGTGACAGAGTACAAGGCCTAACCAATCCTCCTTCCAATTGCTAACATGCTCCCTTCACTATCTTTATCAGTAAAATGTTGCTTTTTAATTAGAGGATTTATCGTAAATGAATAGCCAGCCAGAGAAGTAAAAAAAAAAAAGACAGCATATGGGAGTAGGGGAGGGGGAAACCATCTATATCAGTGGTTCTCAACTTGTGGGTTGTGACCCCTTTGAGGGTCAAACGGGGTAGCCTAAGACCATCAGAAAACACATATTTCCTATGGTCTTAGGAACTGAGACACTGCTCCTCTATCCCTCTCCAGGTGGGTCCACCCACATGCAGATATGCACACATACAAGTATTAAAGGGTCGTAGTATTAGGAAGGTTGAGAACCACTGATCTATATCTTCAGGTCAAATTTATTGGGATGAAATTTTGTAGTACATTTGGCAGGCCTTTGGTCTCGTTGCAAAGTAGAGGAACATTGCTATCAATTGGCCCTCCACTTCCAAATGGGGCCATAGTCCATCTGGCCTTTCAGATGTCTGGCTCCAAGTCTGCTGAGTAAGTTTAAGGCCAAACATTGGAAATGGCTCCTTCCAAAGTTACATAAAATCTATTAACAGCTAGATCAAGTGACTTTCTATTCATCCTTTTCCTTTTGTCATCTCTGAGTATTTAACACTATCAACCACCTAGTATCTTGGATGTTCTTTCTTCTCTGAGGGCTCATGACATTGCCATCTCCTGATTTCTATTTCTGTTTATCTAGCATGTCCTGAATTTCCTTTTCATATTGATATCATGGATGAGGAAGTATACCACCACCACCACCCCCATACATACATGTACTGACACTCTGTCTCCTGGACTCTATTCTCTTCCCTCTCTACATAAAATGTCTCGGTGATCTCTTTACCTCCCAGTGATACAACTATCATATTATAGATCACTTCTGAAGTCCTGCATCCCCAGTTGCTTAGAGAACATTTCCAAGAGATGTCCTTAAGCAGCTTACACTCAATATGTCTGAAAAAGAATCCATTATCTTTCTTCTAAAATTATTCCTTCATTCTAAGCTGCTGTAAAGCCAAGTATGAGCAGCTTTCCAGAGGACAGCTGCTGTGAACAGCTTTAAGCTTCTGATTACATAGCATAGTGAACTCTCTATTCAGTAACAAACTAAGACAAATCATTGAAACCAACATACAGTATTCACAATGTTATAGTATAACAACTTAACACTAAAGTGGCCACATAGTTTCCACCAAAGTGGCCACAAAGTTTTAATAAAAATATATCATTCAGTAAGTCCTTAACTCAATCATCCTTAAGGACCAAGTCTCCTTAAGGGACACAAAGTACATAGGTCAAAATTCTCCACCCCTGGGTCATATTGTCTTAATATCTCAGGTAAAAAAGTTTTCTTTCTTCTTAATTGGAGATTAGTTTACAATCGTCCTTAACTAAATCATCCTTAAGAGGTAAAAAGTACAGAATACAAAGTTCTCCCACCCCTAGATCACAGTAAATCATGAACTTGTCAATCAGCACTAAGTACCCAAGGACAGATCTTTTCATCTTGACTCAAGGTTGGCTCTCAGATTCCATGATTCCTCTTCAATGGTCCCAGCTCCTGCCTGAATCTACCCAACTGCCACCTGAATTCAAGGGTAGGCAGCTCCCAGCTCCTTATCCAGCTCCTTGTCCAGTTCCTCATCCAGGACCAATTCCATATAGAAGTTCACAATGTCCAGTCCACCTCAAGACCTTCACAGTTTCTGTTTCTGGAAAGACAAAGCTTAACAGAGCTAAAACAACATTCATACACATTGCTGGCACCATCTTCAATTCACTATCTGCCTGTGAAATCAACATAGATCCACATACAAGGTCTGAGAACTCAACACAATCATAAGCACAGTCCTAGAACCTCCAAATCCTTCTGCCAGGACTTCTGTAAACAGACAAGAAAATTATCTTTCAGGACTTCCAGTAAGGTCTCAGGGCTTCTGTGCAAAGTATCACAAACAAAAATCAACACAAACAGAACAGACAAACAGAGGACCTGGCCACCACAAAGTTCCCCTTCTCAATTCCACCACCACAAGTGCTCTCTTCTCAGTTCTGCTGTTTCCCAGCTTCTCCTTATATACTGTCATTAAGCTCCTCCCTGTTCCACCCCTTCCTGTTGCATCAACAAGTTACTTCCACTGCGGGGTTCATAAATTCTGTTTCTTAACAAAGACTTGATATAAACAGGGCAAGGCTAAAAGACACTTGAACTGACAAGGTGCTAAATACTTAAGTAGCTGAAAAAAGATGCTAAGTACTTCTTTGCTTGCCATTACACCTGCCTAATTTACATTTATTCTGCCAGTCAGCTATATCTTTGACTCTTCAAAATCTCTTCCAGTTCCTATTTCCTCTCAATACTGGAAGAATATAGATATAGCTACAGGTATATATGTATACACACACATGCACAATATATACTTACATATATACACATGTATGTATAGACACATATATGCACACATATACAGACATATGCACATTTATTAATACACACACTTGTATGTGTGTGTATGTTGTAGTCATGCATAGGGAAATATGTTTATAAGACGGAGAATCTCAGTCTTATGTGTGTTACTTCCTACCAATGTGACCTTGGACAAGTCAATCTCTCCAAGCCCCAGCTTCCCTATCTCTAAAATGAGATTGCTGTGCTGTATGGTCTCTTACCTCCTTTCCAACTGTAAAGCAAAGACCCTTCCACTCTGAAGGATATTCAGAGTCACGATGTCCTTAGGGAGAAAGAAGGGGCTGTCCCCATTGGTTGTTCCTTTGAAGAATATAGACACTATTTTGTTTTAAGTTAGAGAATGTTGAATTTTCAAGACACTAATTTAGCATAATCTTGTTTTCTCCTCTTGGAAGCTCATCACTCTGGTTGGTTTCCTCCAATGCCACCCCACTTCCCAAACACTTTAGAGATGGGTTGACAGCTGGGGAAGCCCATTGGCCAGGTTATGGCCACCCTTACTCTCTGGCCACTGACTGGACCAGGCTCACTGCCCACATGGTCATGGCTTATCATCAACTTTAGTTTTTTTCAGAGCCCCCAGTATTTGCTTTGCTTGTATCTCTTCCCTCCATAAGAATAGGGTTCTTGACAAGATGTCAGGAGATCATTCATGTGAATATGTGAATTCCAGTATTTTGTTGATGCTCTTGTTTAATGGTGAAAACCTCTTTCTGTCTTCACTGGTCCAAACTCTTTTTTGCTTCTTCATGACTTTTTTTTTTTCATACAATAGCCTTATACATAATGTTGGAAGGCAATATGGTGGAGGACCTAGAATCCTGAATTTAGAGTCAGAAGATCTAGGTTCAAGCCCTGACTCTAATACTTACTAGCTGAGTAAAGCTGGCTAAGTCTTTTCCTCCTTTCTGTGGCTTTTTCTCTGTGACTCAACTTTCTCTTCTGTAAAATAGAGCAATTACCTCATGAGACTGTTGTAAGCCTCAAACAAGGCTGTGTATATTTATTGACAGACAATATTATGGAATATGTATCAAAATAGACACCTAAGCCATAATAATTCTTGGTGGCCACATGTGCTCTGGTTCCTTATCAAAGGATCTGAATGACCAGAGGCTGTTAGTGGGCTCCTTATGGCCTATTATGGGAAAAGGGAATGGGGAAGAAGGTCTGAAAGGTTAATAATTAAATCAGGAAGATCTACAACAAGGAAGAGGACTTCTCTGTCAAGATGACTCTTTGTTGGGACATACAACTCTCCCATAAACTTCCTGAGAGATGGGGAGATAGAGAAGAGAGGGAGATCTCCATGGCAGTAATGGTGACTGTGCCCAAAGGGACATGTACTTGCCTAAGTCACCCTGAGAGAGGACCTGAAGTCTCCAATTGCCTCTTTTCTTTTCTGTTTTCTTTCCCTGAACAAAATTCTTAGAGATGGACATTTTGAGCTTTGGTATCTGCTTCATCCAACAAGACCCATCTGTCAAGGATGAACCACGCACAGCTGAGTGGCCAGAATACAAGGGCCTTGAATTGTTATTTTGTCAGTACAGATCTGAAGAGAATGAAAATGATCTCTTCATTAGCCCCACAATTTACCCATGATCTTTACCTCCTAAAGGGGCACAATAGAAGTAATGGGTCATAGTTTGTTTTGACTACTGTTCAATGCATATTAATAAGTGTTTCATATTTTCATATTTTTTTTTTGTAATGAGTGAAAGAGCTCACTGGCTTATATATGATCCTACTTGGGGTACTGAGTATTGGGACTTTTTTCTTTCCCTGAAAGAGACTCTCTGAAAATCTTTTAGGAAAGACACTATGCATGAGCTATACATAACTTTATTTTAGAGAATTTGTTTGTGGAACTCACTCAAGTTTAAGAAAAACTTGAATGGTTTTGTCATTGAGAAAATGGCTCCCCAAGACTGACCCAGTTCCAGAAAGTCATGGACTTTTTATGGAAGATTACTCCTAAAATGATCAGTCTTAATTCTCTGAAACGTTATAAACCTTCAGTCACTACCTATATGTAAAGTTGACAATAAGCTCGTGTACTTCTGTGTAGTATAGCGGTAAAGTACTGATCTCCGAGTCCTGGAGAACTCAGAGCCCCAGCTCTGCTACTAATTAGCTACATGATCCTAAAGAAAAAACCTTGCTTTTCATGGATCTTAGTTTATGTATTTGTAAAATAAGAATAATATTGCTGATTCAATACAGATGTGAGTCAATGACTGAATTAATTCTACTTGAATGGGAAGGCAACTGAGGCTCAGTATGGTGAAAGTCCTTGAGTGGACTTGCTTGGCTGGCAATGATTCCATTGCTTAATTTATTAGAGTTGTTGTCAGCTACATCATGTGCAAGACTTAGTGCTCTAAGAAATAAATGGCATTAGTCTTTTATTTTCAACTAAACAATGTTGTACATGAAAAATTGTGGGATCTCAACTCTTATGGCTACATGGAGCTAGATGACAGATTTTCTATGGAAAAATTCTTTTATTAAATGATGAGTAACAACCTGAAATCCATCTCTAAAATTGTTTATGACCCCTAGAACATTCCCATTTTGTTAACAGTTTCTCTTTGAGAGCATCCTTAGCTTGTAAAAGGGTCCCAGGACAGGAAATTGCCATATGCAAATATCTTGTGAATAACCATTGTAGCTGTTAATTTCAATATGTCAAAATATTAGATTTGCATCTCCCTATGGACAGCAGCATTTAAAAACAGGCAATGACATCTCTGATTTCATTCTATTAAGGCATTTAAGTCAGCAATCCCATTCTACATTGCTGCTAATCATTCTGCGAAGAGAAGGGTTCTTGGTGCCAGACATGGATTGAAATCCCTTGATTGTACTTATCAAGCATAATAAAAAGTAGAGAGTTTCAGCCAGCCCAAATGCTCCCACCATTCCAAGAGTCTTTGGGAGATGGCTATTTTCATATGCATAAAGCATCATTCTCTCTGCATTGGATAGCTGGCTCTCTCTCTCCCTCTTCCTTTCTTTCTCCTTCCCTTCCCCCCCCTTTTTATTTCTCTTCCTCTGTTTCTTTCTGTCTGTCCCTGTCTATTTCTTTTTTCTGCTTCCAGCCATATTGCCACAGTTCCCCACTCCCAAACCTCTTGTGCTCCTCTAAAAACTCCTCCTTGCATGCTATTTGAATTTTCTACCTACCCATTTCCAATCTCTATAGAGCTACTTTCAATAGTTCAATCATTTTTTTTTTCCGGTTTGTTAGAATTGACCTGTCTCTCTGTTGTCATCAGGACCAGTGTTAGGAATCTGAGCCTAGTGAGAACACTGAAATCCAAATGGGAAGCCAAGTAAAGCAGAAGGGATGTGGAGAAGACGGGGGGAGACACCAAAGCAGTCAGGCTCCTTTTCCTTACTGCATGAGTTGGTCAGTTGCTTGACTTCACTTCACTTGCCCTGCTATTCTTTCAAAGATAAGAGCTAATGTTTATACGAACTATAAGGCTTAGAGCCCTGGGTGGTCAATTCCGAAGGCAGCAGAGGAGGAAGCAGAAGCTGAGGGTTGGTCAGTGAGCCACTTGCTCAGGGTCCACATCTGCAGAAGACTTTAAATGGATCCGCTTGACAGAGGAGCCCTGAGCACCATCATATAGCTCAAGAGCAGGGACGTGGCTTTGGTATTGGGGATGCCATCTAAGGACAGAGAGCTCCATCTAATTTGTCACCAAATGCTAAGATTCCCTGAGCTGTTCCCTCTGTCCCAAATATGAGATCTCTGAGATATATTGTTTCTACCTCTTAGAATGTGAGCTCCTTGACAACATAAGCATTTTCTTTCCTTTCTGTATCCCAGAGCTTTGCACAGAGGAAGAGCATGATTATTTTTTCATCCATTCATCCATCCATCCATTCTTCAATTCACATCATATACATTCCCTGCAAATGACAGTCCACCTGCTCCCACCTGTCGTTTGCCTGGAGTGCTCCCCTTCCTGATTTACACATGATAAGAGCCCTTATTTCCCCCAAAGCTGAACTCCAAGTTCAACTCCTCCAAGAGGGTTTTTCTGGTTTTTTACTTTATTGTCAGTGTTCTCTCCTGCCTCTGAATTGATTTATTTTGCATTTACTCAGTATATAGACATGTGATATAGATATAGAGGTAGATAGATAGGGAGATAGATAGATAGATAGATAGATAGATAGATAGATAGATAGATAGATAGATAGGATACGCCTATGTGTTCCTGCTATGTTGACCAGTGGAATATAAGCTCTTTGAGGGCATGGGCTCACACTTACCTTTTATTTCCACCTGTATTCCAAATGCATAATGCAGTGCTTAAAACAGCAGTATCCCAACAAATGCATGTTGTTTGAATTGAATTGAAATCAGGATTATGAAAGGCCTTGAATTGGTCATGTTAGAATCAGTTGAAGCAACTAAGGAATTTTTGGCTTAGAGAAAAGAATACTTGAAACAGCTGGGAGACAGTGGAGACCATTGTATGAGTAATGATACTTGCAGTTACTGTGGAAGCGTAAGACCAATAACACCAGCACACAGAAGCCCTGCTAGCACAGGTTCTTTGATCTGCTTTTCTAAAGGCAAAACAGCTTCAAAGGGGTCAAGAATCTTACTTTAATTAAACAATACAGAAAGATAAGTAGAAAGAAGTGAGTATGCAAGAAAGAATCCAATAGACTGGGCTTCAACTGTCTCAACAGTGGAACAGATAGCTAATCCCCAGACCAGAGAGCATCAACATCTGCGTTCAGGAACCAGGGGGAGGGAGGCACTCCTTAAGAACAGCTACCCAGAATCTTGGCTGGCCAAATCACAAAGAAACATTCATCCCATGAGTGAGCCCCAAAGCAAAATACCAACCTCCCAGAATAAATATATATATACATACACACACATACACACACACACACACACACATACATATATATATGTATATATATATATATATGTATGTATGTATGTATATGTGTGTGTGTATATATATATATATGTATATATATGTATATATGTGTATGTATATGTATATGCTCTCTGTGATAAGGATGTATCACAGCCATGAACTGGGCTGCAGTTCAAAGCAGCAAGACATTCATGATTGAAATACCTGTGTACCTTTAGACCTGGGAACAAAATGTGGCTGCTGTTCCAAGGGAAAAAGAGAGCACATGTGGTCACATAGGCATATAAATGGACAGGGAAGATCTTATATTTCATTGACCCTAACTGTACTGGGTAATGGTCTGGACTCAGGAGGCCCTGAATTCAAATCCAGCCTCAACTGGACTAGCTAAGAGACTCAAGGTAAGTCATTTCCTCTCTGTTTCAATTTCTTCAATTCAAAATGAGGTTCATATTAGCACTTACTTCCCAGGTGTAATGTGAGGATGAAATAAGATATCTGTAAAACATTGCTCCTTAGCACAGTGTCTGTCACACTGTAGCGGTGATATAAATGTTTATCCCTACCACCACCCAACATGGTCCTGGCTCAAAGTCCATCACATTCCACTATGTAACATCGCCTCCTTTGGGGTTGTGTTTGTTTGGGTTTGTTTGTTTCTAGGAAGTCTCATTAAAGGTGCAAAGGCTGGTTTCAGTTCATCCTCTCCCCTAATCACTCTCATTCTTCCCATATATTAGAAATGAACTTGATTGGATGGGATCATAACCCATCTGCAGCTGGTTGTTTATTGGCTGGGCAATAATTGGCAAAATCACTTTTCAGACTTTCTTTTAAAGTGACAAAGGAAAATATTACCACAAAGATGTGGCAATAGATGAGGCCATACAGTTTTTAAATTGCATTTATCTTTTTCAATTAACAAGCAAACAAAAAAAACAACTCTATTTTCTTTCTCTTCTACCTTCTCCAGATGAAAAAAAGAAGAAAACGTAGCCCTTATAAGAAATAAGCATAGACAAAAAGAATAAATTCCTACAATGACCATGTCCAAAGACTTTGAGTCTCAGACTGTACCCTGAGACCATCACCTGTCCATCGAGACATAACTGTGCTATACATTTGCAAAGCACTTTGGATAATGATTCAGGTGTTATTAGCCCCACGTACAAATGGGGAGAGTGATATTAATACAGGTGAAGTCACCTGTCAAGGTCCCATGGTTGGAGAATGTCTGATGTAGAATTCTAACCTAGGCCTTCCTAACTCTAACAATCTACTCATTGTGGACATTACCTGTCATCAGAGGACGTATCCAGTTGTATGCAATAATGGATGATCAGTAAAACATATTCAGCTGGCATCCTCCCTTTGAGCATTGGAGAGCCATGCTTTTGGTCAGTGAATACCACACCATACCTGAAGTGTTTTCCTTCCAAACAAAATCTCTTCACTGACTATACACTAGAAAGGTAACACAAAAGAATTTTCTAATCTCTTTTGGAATTGCTTCTGAAAGAAGGATTCTTTTATTTAAAATTAATTAATTAATTTTCTTGTTTACATCATTCATTTTCACGAGAATTTGAGTTACAAATTTTCTCCCCATTTTTCCCCTACCCAACACCTCAAAACAGCCATCCCACTGTATAACCCCTCCCCCAATCTCCTCTATCCTATGTCCTCCCCCTCGCCCGTCTGACTTTCTGGTAGAGCAGGATGGATCTCCCTACCACAGTGCCTGTGTATCTTAATTATCAGTTGGATATAGTGAATAATAATAATAATAATAATAATAATAATAATAATATATATATATATATACATATATATTTTTAACATTTGATTATAGAACTTTAAGTTCTAGATTCTTTCCCTTCCTCCCACATCATCCACCCCAGTGGAAGGACAAGCAATTAAATACAGGCTAAACATATGTAATTATGCAGAATCTCTCCACAGTGGCCATATTGTGACTGATTATATGTCCCTCCTTCCTATCCCACCCCCTCTTTCTATTCTCTACCCTGTCCCTGTCCCTGTCTCCATTCCTTTACAGAAGTGTTTACTCGCATCAACCCTCTGCCGCACCATGCCCTATTCTTCATCATCCCATCTCTCATCCCCATCCCTCCTACTCTCCTGGGTGGCAAGATACCCAGTTTACAGTTTGTATCATTCCTTCCCTAAGCCAAGTTCAATGAGAGTAAGATTGACCCTTTCCCTTTTGCCTCCCTGTTCTTTCCCTCCATTGTAACAATTATCCTTTGCCTCTTCTATGAGATGATTAACCCCATTCTGTCTCTCCCTGGCTCCTCTCATTCTAATCCTCTCTCACCTCACAATTCCACCTTTTAGAGTATTGTCCCTTCCTATTCAACAGATCTTGTGCCCTCTATGTATTCATATATACACATACTCAGATATGTGTTTGTATGCATATATAAAACCTCCTATATGGACATGTGTGTATGTATATGTATATATACATTTATATTCCCTTCACCTATCCTCATACTGAGAAAAGTTTCATAAGTTACAATTATCACTTTTCCATGTTGACATGTAAATAGTTCAACTTTGATAAGTTCCTTATGATTTCTTTTCCATGTTTACCTTCTCATGCTTCTTGTATTTGAGTGTCAAACTTTCTTTTCAGTTCAGTTTAATCCTAACTCCCTTGATCTCCAGAATATCATATTCCAAGCCCTTTGATCCCTTAATATAGCAGCTGCTACATCCTGGGTTATCCTAATTTTGTTTCCACAGTATTCAAATAGTTTCTTTCTGGCAGCTTGTAATATCTTCTCCTTGATCTGTGGACTCCAGAACCTTGCTATAATATTCCTAGGAGTTTTCTTTTGAGGATCTTTTTGAAGAGGTGATCAGTGAATTCTTTCAAGTTCTATTTTGCCCTCTAGTTCTAAAATATCAGGGCAATTTTCCTTGAGAATTTCTTGAAGGATGCTTTCTAAGTTCTTTTTTTGATCATGGCTTTCAGGTAGTCCAATAATTTTTAAATTGTCTCTCCTGGATCTGTTAAACAGGTCAGTGGTTTTTTTTCAAGGAAATATTTCATGCTGCCTTCTATTTTTTCATTTGTTTGGATCTGTTTGATAGTAACTTGATTTCTCATAAAGTCATTTGCTTCCATTTGCTCCACTCTAATTCTGAAGATATTATTCTCCTCAGAAAGTTTTTGAGATTCTTTTTCCATCTGGCAAATTCAACTTTGTAAGGCATTCTTCTCCTCATTGGCTTTTTGGACCTCTTTTGCCATTTGAGTTAAT